>UCOK01018371.1:0-40447 GCA_900474325.1 Synergus umbraculus | reverse complement strand
ATATATATATGAGATCTTATGATTTGATGGGATAATACAATCTTTATTGATAATACACATTTGTTTATTATTTCAGTTTATGTATTTATAAATAACACATATTATTTAACTATTAGTACGATTATTTATTGATCCTGTACATACGAAACACGCAAAACATAAAATGTTTTTAAGTTTAGAAGAAATTAATATATTAAATAATGAAGGAGATGATGGAAAATTAAATGATACACATATTGAAAAATTTTCAAAATTGTTATATGAAAAATTTGCTTATCAAATGCAAAGTACTTTATTGAAAGATTTACCGAACTTCATAAAGGATATTCCTCAGAATACTCAACATATTCAAATTTTATTTACAGGTGAAAGCGAGAGAGGACATTGGTTTTCTTTATTTTCTAATAAACTAGTTATTCATATTTATGATAGCTTCAATGACAAGTGTTCAAAATCAAATGGTCAAAGTTATAGTTTAATTGACGATTGTTTTAATACAGATGTTAAAAGGTATATAGAAAGATTATTTCCTTTCAATCCAAAAATTTATTTTCAAAATGTTCAGCAACAGCAAAATAATTACGACTGTATGCAATTGCTTTTAGTACATCTTTGGCTTTCGGTATTCTTCCAAATACAGTTACTTATAATCATTCAAAAATGAGATCACACTCATTAAATATATTTAAGAATAAACGTCTTTCTCAGTTTCCTTGCATTAATAAAATTGTAGAATGTGCTCTTACAGTTAGTAATGAACATGCAGAATATAAGGAAAATATAGTAAGTTCAATTGTAAGATTTGAAAATGTTTGCAGAAATTTTAGTTATGAAAAATTGAATAAAAAGGAAATAAGAATTGGAGAAAAAATAATACTTTCCGTTGAAAAAAAAAGATGAAAGATTAAAATTTAGAAAAGAAAAAAATGCGGAAAGACAACGTCGTTATCGTGGAAATAAAAAACAAATCGATGCATTACAAAAAGAAAATTTAAAAGTATGGTGCGACGTAATAGAAAATTATTTAGGTGAAATGAATCATAAATGTATTCATTGTACTGCAAAACATTTTGTAGGAGAGAAAGGTACATATAGAGGAACAAATTCATTTAATGACTGCTGTGGTCATGGTGGTGTTGTTTTGGAATGTATGCCAGAATACCCTGCAACCAGAGGAAGGTGAAAATCCATCTTATGGACAAATTTTTATATATGATGCTAATGAGGCAATTAAACATAGATTAAATCAAAATAATGCATTAGATTTAGAAATTTTAACTAATATAGAAACTATTATGAGAACTTTAAATGCATTTACAAAATCTTATAAAATTATGGCAGATGTTGTTGAAATGGAACGTATTTTAGCTATGCAAAGAAATGAAGAAATTCCTCAATTTCAACTATTATTTAATTTAAAGAAGGGAATGGACAAAAGAAGGTTTAATTTTCAACGAACAAATGAGGTAGCTGCAATTTTCAATACCAATTCTGAAGGTGAAATTCCACAATCTTATGTAACAATTTATAATAATTCAACAAAATCATTAAAAATAGTTAATAGTTTGGTCCAACTTGAGAACCTTGGACATATCCAATATTTTATCCACACGGGTCTAGAGGTTACGATATGAATATGATGCGCAATGACAAAGATAAACGACTTAAAAAACAAAACATCAGCAGGGCAGATTATTTAAAATATCGCATAGTGGTTAGAGACGAATTTAATCAGTTTTTGTTAGGTGGAAGATTATTTCAACAGTGGTTAGTTGATAATTATGTAAAAATTGAAAAAGATAGACTTCATTATTTTAGAAATAATCAATTAAAAATAAAGTGTGAAACATATAAAGGATTAGTTGATCATTTACGAAATAGGGCTGAAGCAATTAATAGTAATATTGGAAAGATAGTTGTTTTACGATCAACATTTGTTGGCTATTCTAGAAATATGACGCAATTATATCAAGATTCAATGGCAATTGTAGGCAAGTTTGGAAAGCCAGACTTATTTATAACAATGACTTGCAATCCAAAATGGAAAGAAATTAAAGATAATATTTTGAAAAATTAATGTGCAGGTGATAGACCAGATATTGTTGGCAGAGTGTTTGCTTTAAAAGTAGATTGTTTATTAGATGAAATAGTAAAAAAAAATTGTTCGGAGAGGTACTTTCTTATGTCTCCGTTATAGAATTTCAGAAAAGAGGATTACCACATATTCATTTGTTAGTCATTTTAAAAATGAATTCTAAATTATTAACATCATATAGTGTAGATCGTTATATTTCAGCTGAAATTCCAGATCCTGATTGGTTCTCCCTCTTCTGTTTTTGAAATGAGAATTAAATTTGTACAATTTTTAGTATGAAGAATGTTTATACCACTTTTACAAACGATGTATTTTTAGCAATATATATAATTTGTAAGACTTTTAGAATTTATAAGTAAAAAAAAATAAGTATAAATATTTTATTAAGATGAATATTGTAATTTTTAAATACAAATTTTAATAAATAAAGAAAATGAATGAAATTTTTATTTATTTCATTAATGTTGCAAATTTTAACAATCTTCATTTATGAAAGGCACGCGCCTTGGCGCGCTCGAGACATCTAGTACTTTTTAATAAATAGCTAGTTGTTTACAGTCGAGTCAGCTTCAAGCGCTTGATAGGGCACCGTCCACTGAGCGTGTTCGTCGCCGCGCGCCGTGCCAGATAGAAAATTCGGGGTATACGGTGCACTATCGAGCGCTAGAAGGTGACCCGACTGTAAACAACTAGCTGTTTATTAAAAAAAGTATCCAACGGTCCACTCAGAAATTTTAATCTCAAAACTATAACGAATATTTTAATCCTGGCAACAACGATTTTAAACATGTCCATTTTCCGTAAATGCTATTTACTTAAAACAATTAAACAATTAAACGTCGGTTTAATTTGTCACTCACAGATGCGCTTGTTGAGTGTAAATTAATTTCTATCGCTTTACAATTTAATGGACAGGATTTACAGGAAAAGGAATAGAAAAGTATTCTCGGGTGGAAAATATTAATAATAGATGCTCCTATTTATTAATATATTATCATGGATTTCTACAGCCTTAGGCGATCCTATTGAATGTAGAAATCGTACACCTTTTGAATGAGAGAGACAGAAAGAGCGGAGAAACGGAGAACGGATAAAGAAGTTACGTTTAGAAAATGTCAAACATAGTAGCTCCTATAGCAGGACATTTCTCTTACGCGAGAATTAACAACGACAGGTGCGCCTGAGCGTTGGCAATTCCCCATACAAAAGTGTACGGAAATCGACGAGGATAGTAGCGCCTATGCCTTGCGATTTCGCCTGTCTGGCGAGCAGACGCCTTGGAGAGGGGACCGATGTTACGTAATGAGAGTCTAGTGCAGGAGTACGGGAGCGCGGATGGCGACTGTGAGGTTCGGTAACGAGTGTGTGTGCGGTACGCACACAAGCGTAATTACTCGTTACAAGTTTCAATAAAGAAATAAATTAATAACATGATTATTTCATTAATTATCACCATTATTAGTAGCAAGTTGGCCATTTTCTCACATCTCTCAAAAATATTCTGCCATTTCTTCAATAGTTAATATAAACGCCTGAAAAAATTCTCTATGCTGACCAAGAGTACACACTTTTATATAGTGAGAACCGAAATTTTTTTAATTTACAAGTAAAGTTCTAAAAAATCAATAAGTAAAAAATTCTCCAACTAACCCCGGTCTCCCCTACTTAAATAGTCGAACAATTTATCACTGACTTTGATAGATAAAACAAAAATTGTAAGATAACATTTCGAAACTTCAAAAAAATAAAGAAAATTAAACAAACATAACAAACATTATCATAACATAAGTATTGATTTTAAAATGATCTAAAAATTCTCAATTAATCATTTTTTGATAGGATGAGTAGTTTTCTTTATAATCTTACAAAATATTCTTTAAAATAGCCGAGTGCGAAGCGCCAAATAATAAAATAAGCAGAAAATTTAATGCAAAAGAGGAAATCATCTGTATGGTTTTTACATGCACGGAAAAAAGGTTAAGAGAACAGTCGCGCAAAAATCGCGAATCCAACATAATTTATGTATTTGTAAACTCAGCAACAATAATTTTAGAAATCTTCTGTCGTATTCTTCTTTTTCTAAATTCCATAATTTATCTACTCATAAAAGATCCCATTATACTAATCTTCTAAGAAAACACATTTGGACTAGTTATAAATTTCAATAGCTACGAAATATCAAACGTAATTGTACATGGGAATTCATATAAAGTCGTAAAATCAAACCTACGCATCCGAATTCTTTTCTTCTAAAGAAAACGATCATCTCATCGTCTTATCCTTCTCAACTGATTCTAACAGATTATGAGCTCAGAGGTGCGCGAGGGAAAAAGAAAATCGGGTGTAATAATAAAAAAAAAGGTGTATCAGGTGTGACGACGCGAAAAAAAATAAACGGCGATAGTTCTTCGAGAATTGAACTCCCCAATAAAAGCAATTTTGACATATCACTCACGACTTCAAGATGAATTGTATGAGTGACAAAGCATACAAAAAGAGCGATGTATCCCTTGTATGAGCGGTGCCCCCGGCCCTTTGTCGAACGCACATTGATCGGTCCAGCGTAATCTAGGCCAGTAATATTGAAAGGTCGAGAAGGTGTGACTCCATCTTTAGGAAGATCGACCATTAATTGAGACGCTAAGCGGGGTTTTGCCCGTTGGCAAATTACACATTTTCTGATTTCAGACTTAACTAAACGTGATTTACCTAATATCCACGCATGTTGTAGTAATAAACTTAGAGTTAAGGTGGGTCCACCATACAGAGAGGAGAAATGTGCATGGCGAACGAAAAGACGACTGAGAGCTGAAGAGTAATGTAAAATTGGAGGGTGCTTGATTTCGCGAGACAGATTAACGTGCAACAAGCGACCTCCAACACGTAATACACCGTCTTCCTTTCCCATAAATGGATTTAATTTTCTAAGTGGATTCCTCTTAGGTTTCTTAGTGGATTCCTTTCGTTTTCAGTAATGCAATTTCGGAATGAAAGTGTTGGTTTTGAGCCAAACGAATGACCACGAGACAAGCGTCCAGAAGCTCTGATGTTGTGAGAAAGGAAGCCGTGGCAAACTCTCCATTCTTACGTTTACGTAATCTTAAGAGAGGACGTCGACAATACGCCACAACTCGGATCAGCCAAGTTAGATTTGAAAATTGCGATAGTATTTCAGGCTCACTTGATTGGCCTTGCGTATGGAAACTTTGCCGAAAGTCTGGCTGTTTTGGTCACTCTTGTGCAGAAAGAGTGAGCCATTTGGGACCATGCCACCAAGCTAAGAGTGAGACACTATACTGACCTTCACCACTTGGAAGTCTGAGGTATACAGACGCGGCGTACGCACGTGAAGAGGCGTCGGCGAACCCGGCGAGCTTCCTAACCAACGGCTGATGGAAAGAGTTGAAATAGAGGCAATTGAATTGCGGTAATTATTCCAGCGTTCAACAATTTCCTCAGGCAGAGGCGAATCCCAGTCACACTTTAAGATCCAAAGATCTTGCATCAATATTTTCGCAGTGCCTGTGATAGGAGCAAGCCAACCAAGAGGATCAAATAATTGAGAAATACTCAACAGAATAGATCGTTTGGTGGGATTCACGATTGTGGATTTAAGTTCGGTAATACTAACTCCGAAGGTGTCTGTAGCCGGATTCCAACGCACACCCAGAGTTTTAACTGATTCGTTCGAAACTATGTGCTTATCAGCTTCACTTAACCGATCACGGCATGGTAGCAACTTAGATTGGTTAGCCGCCCATTTATCTAGCTCGATTCCGGCCGAGAGTAGAAGTTCGCATAATTCATTTCGCTTTTTTATCGCACGCTCAAGATTGTCTGCTCCAGCAAAGATGTCATCTACATAGGTGTTATGTCGGATGCAATTTGCACCAAGGGGGAATCGATGAGATTCATCTAATACTAATTGAGCGAGAGTACGAATGGCCAGATATGGGGCACAAGCAGTCCCGTAAGTAACCGTTGTTAGACGATAATCTACAGGACGCTGATTAGAACCAGGAGTCCAAAGGATTCTTTGCCAATCTTGATCCTCCGGGTGGATCTTGATTTGCCGAAACATTTTGACGATATCAGCCGTAAATACATAACGATACTTTCGCAAGTTTAAAAGTATTAGAGATATGTCGCTTTGAAGAGCAGGACCTGTCATGAGACATTCGTTTAGGCAATGCTGTTCAGAAGTTCGTCGGGAAGCATCGAAAACCACGCGAAATTTCCACTGAGTGGGTGTGGATAAAACTATAGGGTGATGCGGAATGTACCACGCTCGTCGATTGTTTACTTGAGATTCTGGAATTCTCTCCATGTGTCCCAATTCCTCATAAACTTTCATAAAATCTCGATAAACTTCTGCAAGTTTAGGATCTTTCGAAAATCGACGGTGGGTATTCGAGAGGGAATTTAAAGCAATCCACCGAGTTTCTAAAGAAGAGAGTGGGGGCAATGCATAACTTTACGTGGAATTGAAGGGGTGGGTACCGCCCGCCGTGACATGTCCGAATTTAACAAGGTGTCTTGTGCAATTAATTGACATGATGGAAATCGGCGTAATCCTGATCGCAAAATTTGACCATAGACTTCAGCCCCTAAGATAAGATCAATAGAATCTGGTTCCAACAAGTGAGGGTCTGCTAAATTGATGTCTTTGAATAGACAGAGATCAAAATCCATGGGTTTCCTTGAAGGAAGCTGTGATGTAAGACGAGGCAGAACTAGAGCTTGAGTCTCTATATGGAATGAAGTGTCATAAAGTGATCGTAAAGATACTTGAGCAATGGCACGTGCAGTACCAGCCTTTGAAGCTCCAATGCCAGTAAGCGCAATTTTTGCTCGACGTTTAGGAAGTTCGAGTAGTTGCGCTATGGAGTCTGTGACAAAAGAAACTTCAGAGCCCTGATCGAGCATAACGCGGGCACGCACCTGAGTTCCTCTAGGACCCAGAATCATGACTTGAGCTGTAGCAAGAAGTCCAGAGTGACTTGAAGTCGAAAGACTTTTGCTGTGTTTGAAGATACGCTAGAGGGGAGTACGGAATCCTTTGCATTTTGAGATGTATCTGTCTTTTTATCAAGATTCGAGTGAGAAGTCGCTTGCTTCGAAGGAACAAAATGAATCGATGAATGATGTTTATCTCTACAACTTGTATATCTACGATTGGATTGACAATTTTTAAATCTATGAGAACCTAAGCAGTTAAAGCACAAGCGTAGGCGACGCACTTCATTGCGACGTTCATAGGGAGACTTCGCAAGATAAATCGGACAAGTGCCGATATAATGTCCTCCATTACAGAGCGGGCATTTACGAAAGGCTGATTTTCCAATTCGCGCGGTACTGGGTGATGCATTTGCATGCAACACTCGTTTTGAATTTGTTTGAAAATTTGATTGAATAGGGACAATCCTCTTAATGTTTTTAGTGTCAGCCTCAATCATACCAAGTGCCTGAGAACGCTGTTCGAGAAACTCTACGAAATCGTTAAAACTGGGAAATCGCTTCAATTTATCAATCTCTGTTGAGGATGCGGCAGCTTTAGAGACAGCCTGACGATCTTTAACACTAAGGTCAGCCTCCCACAACTTACGAGATTCAGGATCTAGACGGCTTGCTAATACATACACCAACCATATTCCCCAATGCTTTACAGGCATTTCTAGATTTGTCAACGCACGCACAATACGCTGAGCTTCATCGCTAAAAGTACGCAATTCTTCAGCAGATTCCTTTTTTAAATATGGTAAATCCATCAAGGTAGTTAAGAGATTATTTACAGTCAGGCGAGGATTAGAAAATCGCACCTTCAAAGCCTGCCAGGTTGACGAATAATTCTCGTGGGTCGTAGCTACATCTTTGCCTAGATCAGCTGCGGAACCCGTAAGACACGACTTTAAATATTGCAACTTTGTCACGTTGCTTAGTTGTGGGTTATCATGAACAAGGGAGGAAAATAGATAACAGAAATTTTCCCAATCTTCGTAACGATTCGAGGTAAAATCGTTCACCGTTCCAATATCACCCGGGGTACTGTTTATTGATGATGTATCAATTCGATTTAGGGCTCGCAACATATCACTTTGGAGGAATTCATAAGCATTTCCAATTAGAGCAAACACGTCATCAATTGTATAAGGGTCTGTAGCAGAATTTTCCTTCACAATAATATCGGCATGAGTAGCGCGAACTTCTTCCCATATTTTTTCAATAGATGCGAGTCTTGTCTCTACAATGCTGCGAAGTAAGGCTTTCAGGAGCACCTTCTTCAAATCGCACACGTATTCGCCTAATTTCATCTGCCCGAGAGTTTTGAAGAGCAATTAACCCTCTCAAGGCGGTAGGTGCCATGATACTTCAGAATATTGCTACTTTATAATTCAGAAAAAGAGACTGGAACTGTCCAAGCAAAGAGAAATTTTTTTTTTTAAAGGTGGGGGGTATAATGACCCTAATGACCCATAATCGATCATACGAAAAGACAAGAAAGGCACAATGATACCAAAGTTAGAATCTTTAAAGGACACCACAATCTCTCTCCAATCCGGCTCGAAGGACCAATTTGTTAGCCTTTTTATGACATATCAGACGAGAGAGGTGGGTTAGATAGGAAAAGAACACCTTGTTGTTGAGAAAGAATAGATAGGTTTATTTACCTGGCATAAAAAACCTCCATTCAGCGGATGGAGGAAAAAGCCCTTTACAAGGAAAATTATAATTAAGAAAAAACACTTACAGTAATGCTCTCAACACTCGATCAGGATGCATAAATTAATCCAAATACACGAATAAACAATGTCCAAAAGAATCGACTGCAAAAAAAAAACAATAAACTTTGAATCAGTCATAAAACTATTTATAAGGGTCTACATATTTATAAACACAAGGCTTAGGGCTACCTGCTCGAACAATAGGAGCAATAAACCTTGTACCGGTCGAACTCAAACAAAATAAAAACAAATTAAATTATTTAAGAAACATTTATGAACTTAGTATTAAGAATATTTCTCTGAACAAAAACATTAATTAATAATAATCATACTGAATAAAATTTGAAAATTTTAAAATTTGAATTTGAATAAAGTTACGAGAAATACTTGTATTCAATCCCAAATACCTAGAAACAATGAAGCAACTATCTAGGAAAGTTTTCCAATAGCTTAGAAATTATTTAAAAATTTATTGAATAAGTGGGTGAGGATGGATTCATGGGGATTGACAGTGATTCATCAATTTATTTGCACTAAATATAAATCATTTATAGACAGAAACCGATTTTAACTGAATTTATGAAAGACAATAAATAATTTGTTATTTTATAAAGAATTGACCATATCAGTTATATATATCAGTATATATATCAGTTCCATAATAATTAATGATTTTTTAAACAAATTTAATTAACAAATGCATTTCTCGGCTATTTATAAAAGTAAAAACTCGGAGTTTTCAACGTATCTTACTGTTTATAACTAACATTTTAACATTTTTTTATACTTTTAATTAATCGGATAGTTTATATATAAAAAAAAAAGATTACAAAGTTTGAAAGCTAAAAAAAATATAAAGTTTAAGAGTTTTAAAAAAATTTTTAAATTTAAAAGTATAAAAAAATGTTTAAATGTTAGTTATAACAGTAACATACGTTGAAAACAATCGGGTAAGTAAGTAACATTTGTCCGTAATTTTTGGCCGATTCATTAGAAAAAACTTCATTTATGTCATCATAAATACCTGATATAGTCAATTGTGTTACGAACCAATAATTCCCTAAATGAAAAGAGTGTCAAAATAAACAATTAGGAAAGCTAGGCTGGACGGAGAGTTACAGAAAAGAAGAAATAGAAAATCTATTTCCTTTATTATTTTTGCGGGATAAGTATATTCCAATCCTCATCCGAGGATAAAATCTGTTATCTGATGGGAGGTTAAATAAATAAATAAATTTGTTTATTTGCAAATTAAATTAAGCAGATATATTCTAAAACCCCCGAATTCAGTTAACAATGTTTCCCCATGTTTTGGACAAGTTGGTTATATATATATATATTTCTTTCGATTCATAATAATACAATTAAGAGATTAAATATATAAAAATTAAATAGGAACGATACAATTATATTACCTTCCTGTTGTAGGCTTATTCTCTACCATCAGGGATGAAGCGGAGCTACAATCAATGATCCGTTTCTTCCCCAGTGGGCGTTATTTATTTATTTGTTCGTTGCCTTATTTCGGGCAACTCTAGTCCATAGACAATTGAATTCACATTCACTCGTCACGTTCTCCCACGCTTCACTAAATTGTTCTTTATTTACACTAAAATGACACAAATGGCTTTTAACCGAAGCAAGTGAGAGCAATTAAATCTCAACACTCCTTCTTGTGTATTTGAATATAAATAATGAATCCTATTTTCTAGAATATGAAATTCCCACTCGTTTTGAGATTCGAATTTGAAGATCTTTCTAGTGTGACTTTAAGTTGATGATTTATTTATTTATTTGAGCTCACCGTTCTCTAAGCAGAAATCGTTCAATTTCCAGGAATTACTCCAGCACTGATACACTTAATATCTTAGTATTGTACTCTTCTTAGCGAGTGTAGAAGCTAGTTAACTTCTAGCAATCATTACAGTCAATACTTACTCAAGCTAGAAATTTATTATTCAGTCCTCCAATGACATATTTTCCTAAGCAAATTCCCGCACTAATAAATTAACTCACTTTTATTGGGACACACTTTTCCGAATGCCGTATCCAGCTACTTAGGATACCACAGGACAGTGTTGCCAGTTTAGGGGTATTTTTCTCACTCACTCTAATACCATGTGACGTCACTTGCTTGAGAGCGAGTGAGAAAAATACCCCTGATCTGGGAACACTGCCACAGGAATCCAGTTGATGTGACTTTATCTTGCCGAAAGTGACTTAAAATAATTTTAAGAACTGGAGTCCTTTGTCCTCAAAGTTGAGTAGAATTTGGAGGTTTAACGTCCCTCGTTCAATTCGACTCGACTTTCAGGTTCCTTCGGGACAATTTTTCGGCACTATTGGTTTTTTCGGATTGTCGTAGAAGCTCGACGTTTAGCTTCCCTTTTCGCGAATACTTCCGGGCCACCCGACAGGAGAGCGCGGTTACAAAAAGAAACTAAGAGACGGGCACTGACTTTTGATGTTTAACAAATTTCAATAAGAAAAGAGACTTCCGAACTCGAAAAGGAAGCTCGTCAGTATCATCTGCCAAGAACAACTAAGTTGTCTTGATTTTATAGTGCCCAAATTGGGTGTGCTATCGGTTGATTTGGTGGGAAATTTCTGAGGAGTCAGGAAATTTTGATTGGCTGATAGATATGAGGTGATTTGAAAGACCAAAAGAATTTTGGTACTTGCACTTTTGTTCGAATAACGCAATTTGATTGTGCTGCAGAAATGTGAATTTCTGTTGGTAATTTGATCCAGGGCAAGAAACCCATGATCGGTGGGTTGTTGAACTTGTATTTGAAATTGATTCTTTTTGCTGTGCAATAGAATCTGAAGTTAATGAACTTTTAATATTGAACATTTTGCAATGTTCCAATGGTATTCGCTTATTTAAAACGATTTCCCAATTCTATTTTTCAACTCAGTATTATTTGAGTGTCTATTAAATAGAATTTAATTTATCAGCTTTCTACTGCTTTAATATAATTTCAAAGAGAAAATGCGGAAGGATGAATTTGATATACGAAGGTCGTGTGAGAGAGGCGGGGTATCCGATAACGCACCTCAGAGCAGTCACTACTTATTTAAATGTTATGCTCAATGCGTATGTCCGTCTATTAGTTGAAGCTGTAGACGCAAGCTTCTTTCTGTTTCATTCATTCCTTATTATTAATTTCTTATTTCTTATAGATTATATTCTCAATCCTTAATTATAATTTTTCACTAATTTTATATTACGAAATTTAATTCAGGCTTCAAGGCTTGCTTAAATATTTATTGCCGACGTATTGCGTTAGCAGCTCGGGTTACCGATGCCAGTGACCTCAGAAAATATTCTTCATACACTTATTTTATTAATTCAGGTCACTTGTGAAATTTAGAGAAACAATAAATAAAATATTATAATATTAATATAAAAGATAGAATAATAAAATTTTATACAAATTTTTAAAATGAATATTTTCATAGGGCTGGTACGTAACAATTGTTTATAAAATAACAAATTATTTATTGTCTTTCGTGAATTGAGTTAAAAATCGGTTTCTGTCTATAAATGATTTATATTTAGTGCAAATAAATTAACGAATCACTATCAATCCCCATGAATCCATTCTCACCCACTTATTTGTTTATAAAAAATTCAATAAATTTTAAAATAATTTCTAAGCTATAGGAAAACTTTCCTAGATAGTTGCTTCATTGTTTCTAGGTATTTGGGATTGAATAAAAGTATTTCTCGTAACACGGTTCTCAAGTAACTAAATTTTTTGTTTTCATTCTTGTTAATAAATAAACAAAAATAAAAAATTTTTTTTTCAAAACATGTATCGAAATTTTTGTGTGGAATTTTATAAGCTTTAATTAAAAAAAAAAGTTTCAAATCGGTTCAGAAATAGTTTCTGAATATCAATTTGTCCGCGAAAATTTTTTTAACCCACTGTGCGTCATGGGCCCGAGCCACGCGCTGCGCCGCGCTTCGCAATTATACATTTTCTGAGCAAATTAATGGCGGGCAGTGAAATTTTCTTCGGATAATCAGTCTTGAATAGCTTTTACATGTACCACTAAAGATTTAGACGATTAGAGCATTGAGAAGTTAATAATTATGCCAATTGTTTATAAAAATGTTATTAAAAATATGGAAAAATTGTTTATTGAGCGTCGCAATATTTTTTATCTGAAAGAGCTGTCTTTCAGTAGTATGTGTACAAAATTTCGTTTAAAAATATTCAATAGTTTGAGTGCAATGAATTATTATAGAAAAAAACTCATAAATGTTTGTTGCACGAAAATAAATACTTAAACAAGTTCTATTGTCGAAAGTCCTCCTTTTATGAGTTACTTTTAGTGTGAAGATTCGATTGATATAATAATTTTATAACATTTGCTTGGGTTGGAAATTGAGGTGCCCACTTGACGTGATTCGTCTCAAGATACATGTAGATTAAAATGGATAACCCTGTATTTTAGATCAAAAACTAAACGCGTTTTTCTTGAAACAACGTTTTTCGACCTGGCGTGCATGATTCCGAAAAAACTATTGAACCGATCGGGCTGAAATTTGGATGTTATTCTAAACATGTGGCGCTATCGCGTGAACCAGAATAATCCTATAGTTAAGTCGCAAAGATACTCAGTCATAGTATCCAGATACTACCGTTGAGTATCCATTTTTCTCCGTGTACTGTCCCTACATCCATTGAGATCCTGTTTACACGTTTTCTCTTTAAACAAGTGAGAGATATGTAATTAGCCATTAGTACTCTAATTTTTTGGTTAGTAAATGATCTTTCTATTATATTTACATAAAACTTATAAAATATGTTTAAAATATTCTTTTCAAACAAAAATGAGAAGAAAAATTCACTTTTCCTGCCTTTTGGTTGATGTTTTGGACCAAGTTGTATATAAAACTTGATTTTGTACATATATTTATACTTATTTGATATCTGATACTAAAAAATGACAAAATTTACAATGTTTTTAATAAAATAAAGTATTTTTATGCCGAAACAGAAAATTTTAGAGTTTGTTAGTTTCTGCCACAAAACGGTTCATCCTTGAAAATAACTGCCTCCAAATGCGTAACCACTATGATTTTCGTACATTTGATACCTCAGACAATAGAAAAAAATTAGTTTCGAACCCAAAATCGATCATTGCCATCTCAACATTCACAGTAACCAAAAGTTACTTTTTATTTGGAATCAGCCACAGACGCCTTCTAGAGGCACACACGAAATATGGATGACCATCTTCATATTACCAGCGATTTCGCATTGTTAACTGGAAAGTCGAAGTTCATCTAATAATAATCTGAGTCCTCGAACACAAAAAATGCAATCTGAATGGCTCGGAATAAATATTATCGACGCTCTGTATCCATCCTATTCTAAAAAGGACATGCATTTTATGCGTAACGCTTGGTTACGCATGAAGTGAGCAGAAAGCCTAATGACGTACATAAGCGTACCAACCTCAAAAAATTTAAATACGAAACACGCGCGCTCAAGCGCGCGATCGGTCTCGTATTATAAAAAAGACATCTTCCTAATCTCAAAAACGTCCTTCCAATAAAATTTGTAGTGTAAAATGAGACATTCAACAATATATAAATTCGCCACGCTGTAACAGAGAAAGAAATACACTTCCGAATTAAACTATCACCTTTTGTAAAACCCCCGAAACCTGATATATCGACAAACTCAGCGGTTACCTTAAAGAAATCCTTCTTTGGCTAAAAGCGCGGCGAGAGAACGACACATGTGACAGAATTGATATTAAAGATGGTTTTGACTGTCGCTCTTCGCTTCTGCTCTTGTCGATTTTCCCCCCTTACTTATAATCACGAGAGGTGATAGTCTCTCAATAATGTATTTCTTCTCTCCTCTTAAGATACCGAGCGAAATATAAACTTAAAATTGAATCCTATGTTTCAGCACCCAAACTCCGTGCCGCGAGTGCCTTTTTAGCTGTGGTGTGTTATGCTCAGTAGGCCCAACTCGCCACCCCCGCTGCCATCATCCACGCCGTCATCTTCAACGTTGAAAAAATAAGGACCACCCTAAGGACACATTCATGTGAATTTTACGACACGCAGAACTTTGTCACGTTTTGCGACTATCTCCGCTCTGGCAGAACTCGGTTAAATAAATTTTCCTTCTGCACGTCTCAAGTCTCAATCCCTCCCATGGCTCAGGAATAAGGAAAAATTAGTGGGCGCCAGGTATAACCAAAGTAGTGGAAGGGGGAAATCACTGAAGTCTGGGGAGAGAGCAATGAGATACATAAAACACATTTGATGGTTACAAAGCAAAGCTTTAATGAGAACTTACATTAGAGAACTCATAGCTTTGGCAATCGAACAAATAGGCGAGCTGCAACCCTTCGGGGACTCCTTAACTGTCGGTGATGGCGACGTTGACGACGACGGCGTGGATGATGGCAGTTGGGGTGGCGAGTTGGGCCTACCGAGCACAACACACCACAGCGAAAAAGGCACTCGCGGCACGGAGTCTGGGTGCAAGCTAATCGTGAACCACTAAACTAGGCGACAAGGTTCTGGCTACTGAAAAGCACTGGGCAGCAACGAGACGATGAGAAGATATACGGAAAGAAATAAAAGACAACAGTTGACAAGTCCTTGGTAACGCAGCGCCACTGCTGCTTTGGTCTAACTGCAACACCGTTTCGAGATCGCTGCTGTACTTTTTTGGAGGTACCTATAAGTGTCGCTGCTGTCTTTAATTTCTTTCCGTGTACTCTCGATTGCGAAGCGACGAAACAAGTGTTGATTCAATGGATCAGCCGGTCGGCCTAGAGCCCGATCGGCAAAGTCCGCCGACCCTCGGGTTCGCCGGCTGGTCAGTGACCAACCTAGTCGCGAGCGCTGAGCGGGCATGACGTAACAACCATGTTACAATATTTTTTGATTTCTTTTACTTATAAACATACAAAGAGAAAAATATTTTTTTTCTTCAAGTTTGCTTTTGTAGAAACTAGAGCGGTATTTTGAATTTAAAAGCTGCGAAAATAGATCTAAAGTTCGCATACCTACAAATCCCATTAGAAGACGAATCCAAGCCGATAACTGCATTCTCAGTTCCGGGCAAGGGCATGTTCCAGTTAAAGAGAATGCCTATTGATTTGAAAAATATACCAGCCACATTCCAGAAGCTTATGGACAAAATTATAACCCCAGAGCTCAAACCATTTGTTTTCTGTTACCTGGACGACATTGTCATCGTAACGCAAAACTTTGAAGACCATTTAAAGTATCTGGAGGTGGTTCTGGATAGGGTTAACAAGGCAGGGCTAACAATTAGCTCAGAAAAATGTGAATTCGGATGCTCCAAAGTGAGATACTTAGAGTTCACGATAGATGAAAGAGGACTGAGGATAGATTAGGAAAAGTTGAAACCAATCTTGGATTTTGCGGCACCGAGGAACATCAAACATTTGCAGAGATTGATAGGGATGGCTAGTTGGTACAGGAAATTTATTGCACATTTCGCGGAGGTAGTAGAACCATTTAATAGGTTTCTGATGACTCTCTGACCTGCATATTAAATATCTTAAATATTTCTTAACCAGACTTGCTATAGATATTTGATTTATTAGTTCGAAATTTAATAAAAATGCGGCAATGAATAATTAAACATAATATATGCAGAAATAGAAGACTAGATCAATAAAGCAATTTATGAAAACGTGAGCACTCCGAAATAACACGATTAATCAGAAAAAGATCAAATAATGAAAATGGTCAAGCTCGGCAAAGTAGTTCCAAAACTACAATTATAAAAATCACTAATGATACTTTGCTATACTTTCCAGAACAATAGAAAACTGTACATCTGCCATAATGCGAATCCTGATTAACAACGACAAACAAATTCTTTAAACAAATCCTTGATTATGACAATTATTCCTGGTTTTATAACAATTTAGTAAATCCTCGGCAATGTGAGCACAACCAATTAGTACAACTTCCATAAAGAGAGTGACGCTCAGGGATCGAGGCGGAAGTTCGTTGACAGGTGGACGGAAGTCTGTCAACCACCATCATGGAAACTGAGTCCGACGCAGCCAATCCCAGTAGTTATCGAAATCATGTGACTAGTGACGTAGTAAAGAAAAATTCTGTCACTAGTCACCAATATAGTCACTAGACAATGCGCCCTGCACTTGTTCTTATAAATGTTCGTAGCGAGTCACAGAATGGCTGAGCATTCTTTATAGTGTCTCTAAAAAACGATAACAACACGTAGATGAGTGATCCGTGATAAATCAGGCTGTCCGAGCTCCTGAATAGAAAATTTCATATTCGTCAGACGCACGGGGTTCCGCGCGTCACAGCTGTCTACTAAAGCGGCAGATTCGCAGCCTGAGAGGTGACGGGCTCTAGCGTCTGACGGGAGTACTAACGATATTCGAAAAGACATCCTTCCTTCCTTCTCAAGGGACTTAGTCAAATCATCCTTCCTTCAATGAACTCTGAATCCTTAATCCAATCTTGGTGTCGTTGGTGATTACGAATGGCTTGAGGTTTACATAAAAATAAATATAATCGAAAGCAATTAGATTTAATAATTAATTTCGAGGTGCTCCGAAAGTTCGTGGTGTGGCTATCTTTCTGGTCGCTAATAATCTTAACAACGCGAGTCAAAATAGCTACTGTCTTCGGTGCCGGCTAACTATATCTTCTGAAGTTACAGATTAAAATCTGCAACGTCTCATTATATATATCATACCAACTTATGAGATCGAAGTATGTAGATTGAAGTTGGCTTTAAGATAAGTCGACTCGAAGCTCGCGAATGATAAAACAAGTGAGATACGAATACTTTCTACAGCATATGTAATTGCGCCAATGGACAGAAAAACACCACCATTTAGATTCCTTCCCTAAATTAGAAAACTCGATTTTCGATTCACTTCACAGGCATCGATAGTCGAATTTTCGATTGATGTGTGATGAAAAATTATAACAATCGGTAATTGGAAATATAAAAATTATAATAAATTTTCAAATTTTTCTCTCGCTGTTTCACCCGAATTAGCTACACCCTAGCAAGAACTTATGCCTCTTGAATACTGTAAGTTACGACGATAAGGCACAACGATAAGCGGAATCCGTTCCTATGTGTTTTCAATCTTCCGAGCCTTGCGCAAGGCACGTGAAAGTGTGTCAGCTCCTTCATAAACCAAGAATGGAATTGTAATTATTGTCAGAAACGGCAGGATCTGAAAATTTCAATAACGGTTTCTGTAAACATATTTTGAATAATGTGAATTTAACCTTTGACGAAGTATTAGTTGCTCTGGTTTCTCTAACTGCTCCCTCCATAACACTATGCCCGCCAGTCACACTGACTAGAGTTGTAACAAGTCCTGCTACGCGAACCTAAAACATAAATAATTTTATAGATTTCAATTTTTTCAATATGTCGATTCAGTAAAAAAATAAAACATCTGGTTAGATTAGATAGACTCCTGAAGCAAATTTTAATACCTTACACAATATATTTATTTTCAGTCATCCAAAACCTCTTATGTAAATGACGGAGCCATAGGGAAATGTATAATTGATAAAAGGCAAAAAAGGGATAGCAGGATAAGCATGTGTGTGCTGCCCTAGAGTGGTTAAAAAATGCATGGCAAAAATTTTTTTGATGCTAGAGAGTCTCGATCCCCCCAATTTGATTCGAAATACAAAAAAAGAAAGGTCATATATTGTTTTTTAATTCTGATTTTAACACGTGCCGGTTGTGAAATTTCATGTACCACACATGTGGGTTTGACATCCCTAACACACCCTCCCGGTGCCTTAAACACTACCCTTAAAACCAAAAATGTCAATTTTTCATAAAACTGGCTATCTGTGCGCTTTATTCTCGTTTCTTTTTATAAAAATATTTCTATTAGTCTAGTAGAATATTTATCAACATTGTTTAATTAATTTTTTTTCAAAATACGTTTTTCTTTATAAAAATTACTCCTTACTTACTCCTTACTTCTATATAAATATTTCTCCTAATAGACATTTTCTACACTTTCGAGTATACCTGGGGCCTTACAATAAAATTAGCAGAAATCTTTCAACCTTTGTATACTTTTATAACTGGCCTCCTCGTTTCCAAACGGAGAAACAAATTTTAAAAATATTAGAAAATAAATTTGTGTTACGTAACGATAAAAATTTTGAATTCCTCGTATTTCTTTAAAACCATTTGTGGTGACCTTCGTTCCGACGCTAGTTTAGGGTTATACAGAATTTTCAGTTTTTATTACAATTTATAGTTTTTTGTATAAATTTTTAAGATTTAGATTTTAGTTTAGATCTCCGAACATCTTCTGCCAAATATGTGTCCAAAATTACTTTATTACTGCACCGCAATGTAACTTACTCTCCTGCCGGAAAAGCCTTTCCAGATGCGACATTGCGACTGTCGCATAACCTTTTTACATTCTTATCAGAGAAGATATTAGATTTGTTTAAAATTTGACCCCCACAGTTTTTGTCAAATATCCACGTTTTGGGACCCCCTGAACCCGAAAAACATGTTTTTACGAATGTGTCTATCCGCCTGTGTGTCTGTCTGTGGATTTTTAGTTTGTGAGCACGATAACTTTCGAAAGAATTAACCGATTGGATTGTCCTTTGGTATACTCTTGTAGTGTCCTAAAATGAAGGTCAAGTTCGTTGGCCAGCCATTTTGGATAAAAATTTAAAAAGTTGAAGCATTTTGAAACATTTTGAAACCACTTTTTTTTTAATTTAAAAATTCTAATGACGGATGTTCGTAGTACTTAAAAATTAGAACAACTTTTCTTAATGACTTTTTTGGATTAAAAAAAAATTGAAAGACATAACATTTTGAAATTCAAAAAAATGAAATAAAACTTAAATTAGAAGCTAAACAACGCAAGATATGAAAAAAAATCTAAAGATGAAAAATGTTTCTTTTGAAACACTCTATCAGATGGCATAACAACTTTTTTAATTTCCTTAAGAGATCGAAAATTAAAATTTTGAGCCAGATAACGCGAGATGCAGAGAAAATGATATAGTTTTTGCTTATTTAATCATGAAAAATATTGTTAAACAGAGCCGAGTGCGAAGCGCGAGGTTTAAATTAAATATCGAGCGCGAAGCGCGAGTGCCCTGATGAGAATGTACTCCTTAAGCTCGAAAGAACCTTAAATTAAATTAGTTTTCGTTTGCATTTCCTGTTGTAGTAATTTAAATAAAAATATATAGGCGTAAGCGTGCCATAAGGTGCAAGCGTCGCGAAGCGCGCAAGATGGAGCGCGAAGCGCGACAATCGAACTACAGTCGGCCCCTCGCGCGCCCTAGGCGTGCTCTTTTTTGCGAGCGAAGCGCGCGATGAGAATTTTTTTATATATATCGGTACTATGACCAGCTCTTTTCGACTAAAAAAGAAAATGGCGTTCCTTAGTGATTATAATTTCTATGAACGAAATATTCTCACTAGGGCGGCGCTGTGCGCAACACGCTTTAAAAATGTATTATACTCATGGGAAAAGATTCGGAAATTTAAAATAATTAGGTTTTTGAATGAAATAAGATCAGAAAATATTTCTAAAATGATTGTAGGATATAAAATACACATTATCCATCAATCAAATAATGTGAAATAGAAAAATAACAAATGAAATTACGTAAAATGTATACAGTTGTTACGTCTCGGGAGATATAACATACTCCTAAAATTTAATAGAATTAGAGAGGTTCCTCGTTTTTGAATTGGAAAAGGATTTCTCAATTATAGGGATGAGGATAGCCAACCAGATTTCAAAATAAGAATATATAAAGAGTTAGGAATACAATATTATTTATTGAATTAAAGAAATGATTTAGGATCTTGGTTACAAAGTGAAAAGTGAAGCCTCAGCCATTGATAGAAAAGTATTTATAATGTGTTATATTTAAGACTGTGTGACAAAAAATCTCTTTTATTGAATTTTTTGTCTTGTTCTCGAAATTTTTTTTTAAATTTATCTCCGTTTCTTATTCTTTTCTTTAAAAGCTTTATAAGGTATTTAGTTTATTAAAAGTTTTTTATTTAGTTTTATGATTTAGAAGAGAGAATAGAAATTACAATTAATTATGAAAAATAACGACAAACCACCAAGTAACCAGCTACAAAGCTAGTACACGAGGTCTTAGAGAGGGAAGGATGTGAGCTACAAAGCTGTCCCACCTCCTGCATAAGTCGCTAAGATTCAAAACTGAAGAAATTTTTCTAAAGGAAATTAAATGAAATATTATTTATTTGAAATTAATTAAGTTTATGTTTACGATGTTTTAAAATTTTATAAGTTTTAATTCCTATAAATTTTCTAAGTCGTTTGGACGGATTTATTTCGTTTGAGAAAAATTTTCTAAGTCGGAGTTGGAATAATTTAATTCGTTTGAGAAAAATTTTCTAACTCGGTTAGACTAATTTATTTCGTTTGAGAAAAATATTCTAAGTCGGTTGGACTAATTTATTTCGTTTCAGAAAAATATTCTAAGTCGGAGTTGGACTAATTTAATTCATTTGAGAAAAATTTTCTAAGTCGGTTAGACTAATTTATTTCGTTTGAGAAAAATATTCTAAGTCCGCGTTGGAATTTGTTTTTATTTGAGATTTTATGAAAAAATATTCTAAGTCGTAATTGGACTTTGTTTTTTTTTGCTTTGATTTTTTGAAGAATTTTTCTAAGTTTTTATTTGTAAAAATAGGACTTAGTTTATTTCGCTTTGAGTTTTTGAAGAATTTTTTTTTTTTTTTATTCCTAAAAATGGGACATAGTTTATTTCGTTTTCATTCTCTGAAGAATTATATATATTTTTGCAGGAAAATATTCAACTATTTAGATTTTGGAATTATAGTATATAATACAAGCAATATTCACAGACAGTATAAAATGCAGTCAGATAATAAACAGACAATAGAGAGTATAGGCAGGTAATAGGTACAGTGTTAGAAATATGGACAGGATAGACAAGATATGAATAAGACTGACGGATAGTTCAAAGGCTGTAGTTTCTAAGTTTTTTTTTTAGCAATTATTCGATTTTTTAATTTTTTAATTTTTAGAAAAAATTTCGAATTTTCTATAAAAATAAAGGAAAAAATTTATGGTTTTCTTAGATATTGATATTCTTGTCTAAATGAAAGAGTGGAATAAGATTTATACAATTATTCGAGTTTTAGAATTTTTCAATTTTTAGAAAAAATTTCGTATTTTGTGTAAAAATGAAGGAAAAAATTTGCGATTTTCTTAGATATTGATTTTTTTGGATATTCTCATTTTAAATCTGGTAGCTTATAGTTTCCAAGGCCGATGCACCAAAATTAAAGGAGGTATGTTACGTCTCGGGAGATATAACATACTCCTAAATTTTAATAGAATTAGAGAGGTTCCTCGTTTTTGAATTGGGAAAGGATTTCTCAATTACAGGGATGACGATAGCCAACCAGATTTCAAAATAAGAATATATAAAGAGTTAGGAATACAATATTATTTATTGAATTAAAGAAATGATTTAGGATCTTAGTTACAAAGTGAAAAGTGAAGCCTCAGCCATTGATAGAAAAGTATTTATAATGTGTACCTGACCATTGTAGTAGATTTATAGTTAAAGTTGAATGTGCACTCTCAAATAAGTTGAACCTCGATGATGATTGATGATTGTTTTTTCAGTCTAAGTCCAAGATCACTTCTTGACACTAAGTTCGATGTTCCTTCCGGAGACTAAGTTAATTTCGATGACACTTTGAAATCCGGTGGTAGTGAAAAGATTCGTTCTGAACCGCAGACTCGGTGGTAGAGCACTTCGGGGTTGTCGCTGGAGGAGTAGAAGTACTGACTCTTGAGGATCATTCCTCTTTTTATATATCATTTTGGGCACCCCCTGTATCTCCTCACCCCGGAAAGGGTTAGGGTGCAATGATGTTCTAGAATGTTCTAGAATATTCTAGAACATTCTAAAATATTCTGTAGATCTGCGATGATTTCATTTATATTTTCTATAAGTTGCATCATTCAAGGTCTTCTGGGAAAGAGGGTGAGAGAGTGCACGTGTCGAAGGGTCGACAGGTCCGGTGGCATTTATTTATTTAATGAGTGACTCCTTCTAGCAAGGGTCATTGATGGCTTATTTATATTAAGTTTAAAATATCCAAGATCTTTTAAATATTGTTTACAGATTAATAATTGGGGGCAACTTTAGAATAAATGTTGGTTTACATTAATAAATGCCAGCTAAGAAACATTGATTATTGTGGCTGGTCTTCTTGGCTTACAATGAGTATTAAGTTATAAATTATGTTATAATGTTTATAGATAAACTAATTAGAATGACGTCGCGGATGTGACACAGTGAAAAATGTTCTTTTTTTGAAACCATTGTTTTGTTTAAAATTCCACTTGCGAGATTCACTCAATACATCTCGCAAGAAAAAATCTGAATTTATGATCTAAATATTTTTCTGAGGCCACTGGCACAAGTAACCCGAGCTGTCCATACGACACCTTGGTGAAGAAACGATTAGGCAAGCCACGAAGTATGAGTTGAGTTACGAAATACAGAAATAATTAGTCCATTTAAAACTAATTCCTTACAAATAATAATTAGATCAACAGATAAGATTGTAAAGGAACAGTAAGAGTTACATCTAAATTCACATTGAACTACTATGAGTCATAAGAACTTGATTTAAACTGCTAGAGACGGACGCCTATATACGAGCAGTTAATTCAAATGCATGATGGTCGCGCAGAGGTTTGTTATCAGAGTGTAGAGTGGGGGTAGAGTGGGGACAATGTTTATGTAACGAGAGTCTAATGAAAAGGTGTGCGTGCGGTATGCACACGTGTGTAACCTCTCGTTACAAATATACTACTTCTATTTAATATATACTCACTTAAAACTGAGTTGAAAAATAGAAATTGAATTTCTTTCAAAATACCAGCTACCAATGGATGTTGCAAGATATATCTTTGATTACATTATTTCCAATTTGACGAATTTCTGTTCAATCACGTAGTGAGCAGAAACACGCCAATAATTGCAAGTTTGCAAAGATCGACGTAATAATTATCAATTTGGTGATATATGCCCTCCATTTAAGGAATTTGCAACCATCAAAGTTACATAAGAATATTCGGTCAGATGCTCTCTCACCTCAATTCCTTTTTAAAACAAATCCTGACACATCAAAATTTCCCACCAAATCCACTTATGACGGGCATCATAAAAATTAAGCATTTTAGTTATTTTCGGCAGTGTATTAATTCGGAAAATCGGCGTCCGTCTCGCTAACGTCGTTAATTCGTTTTCACGTAGTCCTGTGGGGTGGCCAAGTCTTTCACTAAGTCACGAAGAGTAAAATAAGTAATTTAGCTCTCAATTCGGCTAGCTTAATCATTAGCAGGAAAACTTTGGCTGATCATAGAAACCATTTTCTAGCATCAGCAGCACAATCCTTTGTGTTTTCCTTAAATAATATAAACTCGGTTCTCTTGTCGATCGTCCTTGTGACTTGTGACTAGAGGTCGCAATGACGATCGACAAGAGAAATAAAATTTTAAACCTTCATACGTCCGAATTTCGACCAGTGCTCTGTCTTCTCCGCTTCATCCCTATGGTAGATTATAAGCTACATTAGGAGTAGGTAAGCGAAACGACTGTATCGTTCCAAATTTTCTACCATTGTGTACCGTATCATTGAATTAACCCTTAACTTAAATCCTATCAAGATTAAATAATCGATTGATTCTATTTGTGGAACTTAACTTTGAGGGTTTCAAAATATAATTTTTGTTTATAAATTACATTTGTTTTCTTAATTATTTTCTCCCATAAGATGACATGTTTTATCCTTAGATAAGTGAAGGTGATGATTAATAATAATGTCTGTAAGGAAAATATTTAACCGAATTTAATAAGAAGAGATTTTTTTATTATCGTAAACAGTACCTACTAAACAAATTTTAATAAATATTTTAATATTATTATTATTAACGTAGCTTTAGATCCCTACAAAACACCTCACATTAAAATGAAGACATTTGTGAATATTTTTTTCGCGAAGTTCAATATCGAAGATAATAGAAGAAACATATTTTAGTTTAATACGTTTGTGAACACCAAAGTTTATCTTCTAAACTCCGCGATTTCCATAATCCATACAGTAAAACGACGACCTAAAAATAATTTGTGCAATTTTCTCTCGTCTAAATAAATATAAGCTTTTTAGAAAACTGAAGACCATTTACTACATAGGTTACATGACAAACTCTTTTCCTAGATTATAATTTTCTTCCGCTGAGAAAACGACTTAATTTCTCCTCGAGGGCTTGAGAAAAGTACAATACTTTATCTAACAAATTTTATAAAAGATCAAAAAATAATCTGGGAAATTGCTTGGCCATGTGACTCACCTGGCACATAGTTTTAAAAAAATTTGTTTAAAACTTTTTGAACCTCTTAAGTTTGATAAATATATACCTCCAAGGAGTCTTGGTTTATTCTCCGAGTTAATACGTAGTCGAACTTATATTCTTGCAACAACTTTTTAGACAAATCAATTGTAGATCGAATAGTTATTCGCAATCCTTCGCTTGTGTTGTTCGTCAAAAAATTTCTGTCTACTATTAACCCTTGCTTAACCTGTTACTTCCAATTATCTAGCCACAAAAGAGTGTTATGATTCTAGACTTAATATTCCGTTTATTCGGAACGGTGAGCAAGAAGGTGATCACAATCCTCTGATAGATCGTGATCAGTAAGCATAATTTAAAGATCTAAACCTGAGGGGATCAAGAAGTACACTCGTTTGGATTGTAATCAATTTATTGAATCCTTTCGCACCTTGTTGTCACACGACGATGGAGGACTCGATATAAAAGTAAAATTACGATGATCCTAGTGACTTTATATAAATTAGAATGTGTTCATCATCGCCGTGCAGACAGCAAAAGAAAAACGCCGTTCGTACAGTGGGCAGTGAAAGATCACTGAAGGAACACATTTGGTGATAGATGATCACTAATACTACTCAATATGCTCAATCAACTATACGCGGATCGAGAATACAATCGCGCAAGGTCGAAATACGTTAGCTACCCTGAGAGAGCATATTAGGAACCACCCCTTTATTACGAGTTGGAGACACAAACTGCCTGGAGCAGCGAACATTCGTGCCTCGAACCAAATAAAGGAGAGTATATTGCAGCCTGGAGCAGCGTACACAATATATCTCCTTAATAAATACATCTCAAATGAACGACGAACTTCGTAGTGTGATACTGGAACACCTGGTCAATCTCGTGGACAGCTTCTTGGTACCTCGCCGGTCCGGGGGGGTTGATGCGTAGCTGGTCCTCTATAGTGGGCTCGCGTCGGCCAGTGAAAATGGATCGCTGAGGTGCGGTACCATGTGCTGCGTGAGCCTTGCGATCCGTTCTAGGATGCTGGCCGTGGACGATGGCTCGCCTTATAACCCATTTCCAGGTCAGGTCACTTGCGAGTTGTCGCCGCAGGTCATTCCCACTTTCCCGGACGAGCGATAACCGGTAGGCGTAGTTTGGTTTGCCTATACAACGGTGCATTCTTGCACCGTCACAAGTGATTCTTGTAAAACCTGTGAATTGAAGTGTTGTCTTTAATTAATTAATCGTGTGTGATATAAAATATTTTTATATAATTATATATTTTTTTTACCGAGAAGTCTGCACTTTGAAGTGTAAGTCCTGTTTCAGGCTTCGTTGTATTAAGAGAATCAAACAAGCGATCTATAATTAGACAAAATTCTGTTGTTGATTCACATCTCTCTAATTCTGGATAATAGTCCTTGTAATTTAATAACCCTTTTGCTGTTGTTTTACTGAAAATCTGTAACAAATAGTACACTAGAAAAATTAATTGTTACATTTTAATCAGTCTAATTACATTATTTCGTAAAATACAATGTTCCAAAAATACACAGCGGAATAAAATCAAGGGAAAATAAAAGCACCCAGTCGAATTTTGTTGAATATTAAGTATTATAAATTTTGCATCTTAAGATTTACAGATAAGATAATAATAACCTGCACAACTAAAGATACTTTCATTTTCAATAAGTTATTTGGACTTATGTGATTATATGTGAGCTTAGGACACATTCGTCCGTGGCAATTCTGTCGATCTATCTCAAATAATTTTGAGAAGTAATCCCATTTAATGAAATCTGCATTGGATTCAGTCTAAAATGTGTATACGCAACATAAATTTTATAAATTCAAAGAAACAGTAATTGTTGTAAATTAAATATTATTTCCAAATATAGTACCTGAAATTGTCTCTTTTCAAATAAGCGATTCCGAATGCACTTTATTAAATGGGGAGTGTCAGAGAAGACGTATATCTCACGATCAGCTGCAGTAGGATGTGGAAAGGAGTTTCTGACGTCGCTTATTTTTCCACGGCATCCGACTTCAGACCAAAATTTCCGGTTAGTCGAGGCTCCATCCGTTACAACTTCATGTACCTTTGCACCAGCTTTTTCTAATAATGCAATGGCTTGTATTATTAGTTTGGCCAGTGTTACACCTGGAGTTGGCCCTTTGGAAGTGAAGACAATCACTTGGTTGGGTGTAATCATCCATTATAGGACGAAAGACGAAAACTAGCCCGTGATCATCCATTTCTCCAACATCCGTAATTCGTGCACCATCGTCAAAATCAACAAGACCGTTATAGGTCACTGTTTTCACGTCAAGTCTGACGTTTTTGCGTGTGGATACTTCGTCAAGCAAAAGAATTCCATGACGTTTTAGGTCTGCTTTTTGCTTAAGCGACTTTGCCAACAAATCCAGTAACTGCTGGTTCAAGCCACATGGAGTTTCTATTAAAGATAAATACATGGATTGAACAAAAAATATATCATTGCTTATATATACACTACCGTCGGAAATTATCCGTACGATTGGCGCAAGCACTATTAAAAATCACTGCTAGCTTTGAACTACGATAACTCGGTGAGAAAAAGACAGATAAAATATTAAAAAAAAACAGTTGGAAAGTATATGAAATTCCACTTCTAGTAGTGCCAACCAGATTTTTATGACCTTCTCAAAATAATGCAGCACGTGAGAAGTTTTAAAAAAAAAATTCAAGATTTTCTCAAATTTTGTACCTCGAATTCAACTTTTTTCATGACCTAGGAAAATTGTTGAAAAAATTTGAAAATTATACGACATAGAGCCTAAAACTTTATCTTTAATTTAAGCTAAAGAAACTTAAGAAATCTTCATTGGTTCTCGACATACGATTAAAAATGTTCGATCGTATTTGAGTTAAGTTCTAATCGACGATCACGGCTCTCGGCCGGTCTGCGGCTCGCCTCCTTCAAATACGATTGAACATTTTTAATCGTATCTCGAGAACCAATACAGATTTTTGAAGTTTCTTTGACTTAAATTAAAGATAAAGTTTTAGGTTTTATGTCGTATAATTTTTAAATTTTTGCAACCATTTCCCTAGGTCATTTTTTTAAAAACTTCTCACGTGCTTTATTCTTTTCTGAAGGTCAAAAAAAATCTGGTTGGCACCACTAGACGTGAAATTTCATAAAATTTCGTTTCTATTAATATAAGCAAAAAAACATAATTACCGGCGAATTGTACTGGTGCATCGTAGTGGTAAAACCTTTGCGTCCCTAATGAGTCTGTAGGCTGCAGGCGACATCATATTAAATAAAAGAGAGAGAATTATCCAATCCTCTGAGTAGCGACGTCCTTTCGCATCTTTGCATTTCGCAGCTTGTAATATCTCCGAAATGATGGTTTGTTCATTTTTAGCTATATTATGTTTTGCGAATTCTGCTTCCAGTGCTTTATTGTTCAGTAATATCATTTTTTCCTGGATTTGCTTGAATTGCTTTTTTAATATATACTGTTGACCTGCTATTCGAACATTTTTTCTTCTACTCATCTTCAAATTCCGGGCTAAGAGTGCAACCTTTTTTTTCTGTTAGGACTCTAATTGAGTACAATTCGTTGTACATTTTTTTGCTCTTATATTCACATTGTTTTGTTGGCCAAAGTTATTTTGGCTTTTTTGCAAGATGCACAATATTTGGATTGTTTCTTTGCATTCAAATCCATAATTAAAGAGCAGTTATTGTGCCGTAAAATGCCAAAATTAACGCGAAAAGCAAATGTTGTTTCAGAATTTCTAACAGAATTTGGAGAGGCACATCCTTGGCAAATCCTAAAGTGGAATGCATTTATCATCTCTTCCACTTCATTTGAAGAGGATACATATTCCGCAGTAAAGCCGATTTCCTGCGTTTTTATTGGGACGTCCTATGCATTAGATGAATTGTATCGCTCGAAAATCGCCATCGTTAATGTTGCAACGAGTCCAAGCTGTTGGTACATTAAAAGAATCCTTGCTATTGAACATTGACTCGAACAATGCTAATCTATCAATTCCTGACACATTTTCCGTTCTCTTCAATGAAGGGTCAGATGCCTCCGGCAGCCCTGGCATATCAGAAACGTCAAGTAAGACAGATTCTTCGGATAAAACACCAGGCATAACTGGTTCAACATCTGATATGTGCAAATTATTTTTCCTTTTCACTCGCTCAGGTTTAGCTTCACTTGCCTGTCTTTTCTTTGGCGATTTGCGTACTTTTGGAGCTTTAGTGAGGTACTTTGGACAGTTTAGAAAAACTGACGGCAATGCACCTTTCCTTAATCTCGGAACTTTATAGTTTTCCTGGAAAAATGTATGTAATTAGTAATATTTTAATAAAATTAAAATTTTAATTTTATATATTAATATATGATTATTATACATATTAATATATGATTATTAAGGGCATTGAACCGAAGTGTTAAGCTCAAAATTCTACTCTCCATTTTATTCAACGAAAATTATGGATAAATATTTTTTAGCTGTGAAGCGCTAATCTTTTTTCAAATATAAGACTGCGTACAGAATGAACAATCGCTATTTTTATTTTACTTAAAAAATATTTGTACTAGATATTTTCTCGCTCTGTACGCACAATTTTAGTTAAAACTTGATTAATTCTACAGAGCGAAAACAATTCCAAATTTAATATTTGTTGAGTAAAATGAGGAAATCGGATTTTTATATTAGAACTTGGCTCCAAAACAAACACATCTAGAGAAAAAATTTAAAAAAAAGTATAAAAGCTAAAATAAAAAAGGTAATAATATAATTAATAATATATTAATGTACTGTAATTGTTTAATATTAATAATTAATAACAAACCGTTGCCATAACATTCCCATTAGCGTCTTTAACTTCACGCTTCCAAAGAATGTCTTCAGGAAGGAAATGTTTTTGACACACCACTTGGCCACTTCTCACAATAAAGTCTTTTCTGAGAATTGAGTGTTGCCATTTTTCAACATTTTCCTTTCCCAAAGGAACCGAAAAAGTGAATTTTTTCAGTTTCACTTGACAGTTGTGAACCTGACTTACAGTTCGGCACAATACAGGCGCGTCCATTAAATTTTCACTTGGACATTAACTTCATGGTCAATATTAACTAAAAGAAACTCACTAAAACACATAAACGGCACGTATCAACTAATTCACAAATAAATAAATTATTTATTGCAATTATTCAGACGAATATCCGTTTACCACAGTGTATTTTTAAAGCGTGTTGCGTGCAGCGCCGCTCTGATGAGAAAATTTCGCACATAGAAACTATAATCACGATGGAAGCAGCAAGGTCTATGCCTTACGTACATAGGAGTCGGATAGGGCTGACTATGACAGGACGATTCCAAAAATCACTCTCTGAAGACTTCTCCTGCAGGTTAGAGATATTTAGTCTGTACTTCGCTTTCAACCTATACACCTCGTCGCGAAGTTCTTCAAATAAACTTATAACTTTACTAAACAAAACTTGTCATTATTTTATTTCCGCCAACACACCCACACCATTTTTTAAACAGATGGAATTTATTTAAACAAATGAAAACTAATTTTTCAATGTTAATAAATATTCCATTAAATCAATGGTAACAATATTTAATAAACCTGGTGCGGCGCCTCAGCGATCCAGGTAAGAGTAAACGGCGAATCTTGTACACTGAAATGCATAAATGCCTTCCCCCGTGAAGTTGGGTGATAACTTGATTTCGCGTTGAAAAACGAATAAACACCTAACTTCACGGGGGAAGGCATTTATGCATTTCAGTGTACACTGCTACAGGCTGGGGTTCCCCGTTTTCTCTACTCTTGTTGCTCGCGTATTACTTCGATTTTTAGTATAATTCTCTAAGTCCCTATGTACGCTGCATCCAGGCTGTGGGAACTTAGCTTGCATTTTGGTTGTGTGGACATTCATTATTTTTCAAATTTTAATTTGCACCGAACTTCGTTTTTGTAAACTAAGTCTCTGTGTACGCTACTCCAGGCTGCGGAGACTTAGTCGGCATCGTTACGCGTCCACTATAGATAGTTTACGTTTCTCGTCCGAATTTCAATTGTGTATTGCGGATAATGTATAATGTTCGTTTTATTTCACTTAGCGCGATGTTTTATTCCGAGGCATAAAATGATTAGCCACCGGTATTTGCGTTCTTCCTTGCCTCCCTCGAGAACTCACGACTCTTCATTTTTATAAGGGTAAGCAGCCTATGAGAGGGCATAAGACTTAGCAACGACCTTATAGAAATTATCAATACTCAAATATTATATTAATATTATTGTGAGAGTACCAGTTCTCATTACAACGAAAGTCAGAATATTAATGTGTAACAGCGTTACACATGCACTCTTAAAACATTTGTTTGATCTTTCACATACTGCTTGATTACTTGTCCATCTTTATCAATCATTTCCGCCAAGTATGATACCGCCTGCGATAGCTGGTATGATCCAGTAAAAAATATGCTTAATTCTTTCTCGGTCAGTTCTGGAAAATCCAAAATGTCATTCCATGTTATATTTTGGGAAATTACTTTCTTACGGAGCCAACCTTTCTCTTTTACTTCAGTAGCCAAAGTATTTTCAAGATTTTCCGGGCTCTCATTCTATCCAAAATCTCAGTTGTAGATTCTGTATCAGATGTTAATCTCTCTCCGAATTGGTTATGAAGCAACGATGCAATCCGAAAGAGGGCTCCAACTTTTGGAAGCATTTTGTTGTCCAGTTTGTGGTTTAAGAGTCTATATTTTTGCTTTAACATTCCGTGAACAGCTTCAACTGCCTAACGAATTTTTGTAACATAACGGGACTCATTTGATTCTTTCGTAGTCAATTGTTTCCGTTTCCCTTTCAAGGCAGGCATTAGGACGTTCATTTTTTTGAGCTGTAAGTCATCTGAATCATTTAAATCCGCAGGATATGGTCCCAGCATATCAACTACGAATCCATCAGTTGTGCAAATTGTGAAAGGCTTGCAGAGTGGTACTTTCTTATGACCTGAGAAACTTTTTCTCTGAAACTCATTATTCTTACTTTTCTTGTGACGCACATAAGTTCCATCACAGATCAAAAACAGATTTGTACGAAAATCAAACAAACTTTTGGCTATTTCTGTGCTGTGAGTTTCAATTAAGTCCGCTCTATTCGAATTAGTTAATCCGAAACGAGATAGCAAGACATCTTCTTCAAATGATTTTATTATTGCTGATGTGTATTCTGAAATAAGCTGTTCGTATTCAATTTGCAGAATGGAAGCCAAAAGTCTATTTGAATTACCTGCTCGGAGTTTAAAGAGAAATACAACAAGTGCTTGAGTAATGGTACGAGTCTGCCTGTCCTGCATTGAGGTCATTATATCCCTTAATTGTATTAAATTCTCCTATGTTAAACCTATGAAACAAGAAGGTGCTTTTCAGAAAGGCTAAAATCTGATATTTTCTGATACAGTGTAGAATTGCATTTTACGGCAAGATTTTCTATATTAATCGCCAGTATTAGCGAGCAATAATTTTTTTTGTGTTGATAAGTTTTAAAAATTATTTTAAGAAGTTAAAAATTTTGTTTAATTGATACAAAAAAATTAAAAAATTTGGAATATTATTGAAAATAATTTCTTCAAAATCATTAAAAGAAAAATAAGTGAATTACTACAATAACTTGTGTCGCTGGTTTTGTAACTGAATTCTGTTTAAACAATTTTTTTTCTGTTTACACATTTTTTGGTTCATGTGATGTAAAAAACAAAAAAAAACTGTTATGTTATCGGAGTAATTTTGTAATATTTTATATGGAAAATAAATTTTCAGAGCCACGTCAACTGAGTGTTCCATCTCACTTGCAAGATTTTATCTCTCTCCGAATTTCTTTTATTTCGGTTTTCGTTTCAGGAAGTATGAGAATTTAAATTAAATAAAAAATTTACATTGCGTTTTCAAAGGGCAAAGGTTAAATGAGAGAAACATGCAGACAAGGCCCGCGGATATGTCACCGTCATAAAATGGGGGCCGATCAAAAAAAAAGTTTTCCATCACTCCCATATTTATCTTATGTGGATTTATAAGTCTTCAAGTGATTTTCTTCTACAGCATTTATAGTAGCCTTTTCTCAATCTACATATGGGGCATTATTCCTCAAGTGTACCACCCTCAAAATTTGACTTTCTCTGATCGAACTCAAACTTGGGTAAAGTAAAGTCCTACTAGGTACTACTTTACAGGAAAAATATCTTTTCAATTGGATAAAAATTGACCGAGATAGGGGAGGAGGAATTTTTCGTTTTTTTCGATTTTGGGCTGTTACGTGCTGTTTCGAAGGTACTAAGCTCCTTTCCTATGGAATATACAAGATTTTTTCCCGCATGTTTTTGATAGTTTTTTTTCTGTTCTATCGAAATTCCCCCTACCCTATCTCGGTCAAGTTTTATCCAATCGAAAAGATCTTTTTCCTGTAAAGTAGTACCTAGTAGGACCTTAATTTACCCAAGTTTGAGTTCGATCAGACAAAATCAAATTCTGAGGGTGGTACACTTGAGGAATAATGCCCCATATATAACCTCTAATCAAAATTTTTATATTTCCTCTAGTTACTGTTCGGCATATAGAATGAATTGCCTTCGTAAATATAAACAGACATAAAAATATAGCGATGTAGTATTCAAATTTGAAATGGATCGAAAAAGAAATGTTCGTAAAAAGTACTAAATATTGATACTTACCGCTTCTACGTTTGCTTTTGTAAGATCTTTGTATAGTTTCTTCAAATGAAATAATGTTAGCACGATGCAAATAACATTTACCAGAATCCAAAGTACGTTGAGAATATAATGCCGAAAAGGACCATATACTAGTGGACAACTTGGTGCATTGTGAGTGGTATCCGAATTTGCTGCTAATGTTCCACTCAAAAATGTTGGACCAAGGTTAATTGTAATACTTGCAAACCATATCATGAATGTTCCAAAAAGTACACACTGCAAGGAAAATTTGGATTCAAATTATTATCTTCAAATACTCCAAATAGTCTGTTAAAAATTTAATTATTATATATTACCCATACATAATTCTTATAATTTTTGATTCGCCCTACTAACACTCTCTTGTGTAATGATAGGTTACTCAGATAAATCATAATTAGTGAATTTTCAAAAACCTTAAAACGGCAATTATTTCTCGTACTCAGATATTCGTAGATATTCTAGATTTCTCGTACTCAATTATTCTCGTAATTCCGTATTTTTTCGATATTTTCAAAAAAACATTTGTAAATTATGCTCTAATTGGTATTATGCTGTGACGTTGCAGATTACTGCAACTTCCCGCGTGGAAAAATAGTACATTTTGATACTAGTGCGCGAATATGATTTTAGCGAAATATAAATCTGGGTTTCCAGTTCGACTTAGTGTTTGACGACATGCTATTAACTTGGACTATGGATTATGTTTTTGATTTGCCTTGATTTCCGAAACACATTGACGTTTACTTCGATTAGATTTGTCTTAAAATTTGAGAATCGGACGACCAGAAAGACAAAAGGAATTTTTTTCGTTCGCTTAATAACAGACAATTCAAGAACATTGAAACTGAAATTCAGCCATTCTGCATGTTTCAATTCAAATCTTGCTTTCATTCTCTTCTCAGTATTGAATTTGTTGTTTCGCTTCGTTCGAAGGATGAAAATTGCCATTTTTAGAGCATTCACTGATACTTTCTCTATACCAGAGATTTCAATATTCCCCTTTAGCTTCCGAAGAATATAATAAATTACTGAATCAGCATCATTTAATTTTTCTATCTGTTGCAGAATCTCTTTTTTAGTAAATTTTTCTATTTATAGGTATGACAAACTTAAAGTGTTATAAAAAGTGAAATCAGATGAGACTTTATTATTAAGGAAGATGATTGATGGAGTAAGAATTTTCACTGATAAATAATTATACTCATTAAAATTACAGTAATCACGAGTGAATCCAAAAGAGAACGTCAACTAAAGATAAAAAAGATCGATACGAAGTTCGAGGGAATGCGATGTAAATATATAACTTTACCAACATAACCGCGAGTGACATGCGGCTTAGGAGGGAAGTTATCGATTTCTCAAATGATGACGTCACAGTGGTCGAAGTGAGTACTTTTCCCACTACTGGGAAAAGTTACAGTGGTCGAAGTCATCATTTGCAAAATCGACAACTTCTCCCTCTCGAGACGAGCCTCTGAAGTCGCATTTCCCTCGCGGGTGTTGGACAATAGCTATTTACTTTACAAGGCGCGAAAGGAGGCAATTATCGGACGAGTGTGAGGTTGGCTTTACAATCCGAAGGCGAGTAACGCCATCACACGAGTCGATAATTGCCTGTTTCGCGACGTGTGAAATACAAAGCTTTTTATGACCACTGTAACGAATTCGAATTTCGAAACAATAGTCCGAATTTACACTAGTGTACTAGTACCGCCAGGATGGCGAGAAATAAGCTGGCTGGTGCCCCGTAAGCGTGTTCAGGAAATACTCTCTCTCCTCCCCCCTCTCTCTCCTTTTGTATTCTATCCTATCGTATTATTTCCTATTGTATCCTATCGTATCTTATTCTATCTTATCCTATGGTATCCTGTTATATTGTATCCAATCCTATTGTATCCTATGCGATAGAATAAAATACGACAGGATACAATAGGATGTGATAGGATACGATAGGATCGAATACAATAGAATAGAATACGATATGATCGGATAGGATAAGATAAGATACAATAAAACACGATAGGATAGGATACTATAGGATGTGATAGGATACGATAGGATAAGAGAGAGAGAGGGTAGGGAGAGAGAACCTCCGGTTTATTTATTTAGATACTTTAGGATATCTATATCTATTTTAAGATACCCTACTTTACTTTCGGTACTACTTTTTGCATTACTTTCGCTCTTTTACTGTAAAGGGCTTCCTTCGAGGCGCTTAACAGACACCGAAAATCGCTGTTTCGTTACACGTGTCATGAAAAAAATTAACCTTCTAAAGTTCTACAAATTTTCTTTACAAATTATCATTTCTTGGAAAGGTAGAGAAAGGTATGCAGAAAAATAATCTGATTAAATAATCCAGAACGCAAAACACCTCGAAAAAATCGTGCGCCTTAGGCGCACTTAAACTTTTTCACTACCTATTTGTATGTATTAAGCTGCGTTGAGTTTTCTCACTAAGTACACTCGGATGCACTCGGAATCGTTCAACGGCGTATGTGGGCGGATTCACCCGGGTGAACCGTTCAGAAATCACCAGAGTGATTGGTGGTCACATGGAGTACAGACATAAGCAGACCAAAGTCCTGTACGTAGACTTCACGCCACGGAGTAGTAATAAGGAGACTTAACTTGTGTTAAAAATGTATATCCTTTACAATATGTCAGAGTGGTGGGGATGGTACCTCGACTGGGAGAGTGGAATATCTTCGAAAGCGCCTAAAACTGTGCCCCGTATACATTGCAGAATTCGGAAGTTTCAGAAATTCAGCTATTTTTTTTGGTATTTGCATGAATTTCGTTTTTCCAATTGGTTGATTTGTACATTTTTCGTTTTGATAATTCAAGAAGAAACGGTCGATGCTGCAATTTTTTGGGCGGAGATCAATATATTTTTTAATTATTGGCGTAAACTTTGCATCGATGTAAAATCTTCGTGAAACGTTGGTTTTTGTCTCTGGGATGACGACTTCGTAAACATCCACCTTCAATGAGATATCAGCCACTTTCATTTTGGTCAATTCGTCACTGCGACATGCTCCACATGTACCAAAAATGGTAACAACCTGTCGAAAAATGTAAAAATTAGTTTTTGTTCATGTATTAAATTATATCTTACAATTTTTTATTGTTTTACAATTTATATTTATCCCAGTGGGCACAAAATTTAGCAACATCTTTACGACATTGACATAGGATGTCTTTACGATGTCGTAAAAATGTCGTAAAGACGTCGCCAAATTTTGTGCCCACTGGGATGATATATTTTGTTATTCAGTTTTACTTTATTAGTATTTAATGTTAAATTCATTTTATTGTTATTTCCAGATTATATCTATATATCATTTTAGTTGTTGTGTTATATTTATAATTTTATATCAGTTGTTTTTTTATATATTTAGAAAATTTTTATCTTAAAAAATTACCTTCATGTCCAAATACATTTTATCTGCAGCATTGGTCAGAAAGTTAGAAATATTCTCCGACGAGAAAGTTAACGAATCTTGGAGCGTATCCCACTAATCCTCTGCTTAATAAAGCTGTAACAAAACATCAGTATTAATTTTTAAATTAATTTTATACACATATTCATAATATATATAAAATATCCAATTTATTGACTAAAGTTTTTTTCTGAGAAAAATGAGGTTAGTTTTGTTTACCTTTCAATTTCGTATATTTTGAGATGTCCATGTTGTGATTGATACTGATAGTTACTCTTAGCATTGAGTAAATCGACCACAAGGATGGTGGTGCAAGCTTTTTCGACTTTTCATCGAAGTAAATGACAAGAACATCTTCATTAAATGAAGTGCATTTTTTTTCCTTTTGCCACTTCACAAAGAAATCGTACGCTTGTTCGTAGCGTTGACGAGATTTTTTCGGCAATAATTTTTGAGCAATTATTTTATCTGCCTCCTCTTGCATAATTTTGAGGCTATTGTCTTCAAAATTGTTGGTGACAGATTCGCTCATTTCTTTTGAAAGGGCCATGCTGACTGTAAATATCAACAAAATAAAGTTATTGGAATTTCACTACGAACAGTAAATTAATCGTACAAACCTTTTTTTGTGAACTTTTTCACTAGTGGCAATTGCGGGTGCAGGCGAAATGAAAAATCTCCAAATAATCCGAAGTTGCTGTAAATCGTTTCACTTCTTTTGATTGGTAGCACTTCGCACTGCGGAAACTGCGGACTGTCACCGAAAATGTTAATAAGTCTCGTTTCCATGGGAACTCGATACGAAAATGATAAGGCTGACTTGCAAAGAAGAGCCGAAAAGTATGGTTTTCGACTCATGTTCACATTTTCGTAACCCCCTAGCTTATTTTCATGAACATTACATAAAAAAGTGCTGCATTTGGCCATTTTCGTAGGGGGCGTGGCACCACGAAAACCGCCATTTTCGATGATTGTATTAAGAAAAATTTCTTTCCGTGTAGTAACGTAGTCCGTCAAGTAGCAGACGACATGGTATATACGGTTCACGCTAAATAAGTTCCTCACGCGTCCTCTTGTTGTTTCGGATTCATAATTGTATTTCTTCGCAATTTTCACTGTTTCTCGCGTTGTTGAGTGATATAAAGTGACATATAAAGATCCTCGTGGCAATAAAATTATATAATTCTAAAAAATAGGATTTTCATAGACAGGTACAGTACCGTCGGAAATTATCCGTACGATTGGCGCAAGCACTATTAAAAATCACTGCTAGCTTTGAACTGCGATAACTCGGTGAGAAAAAGACAGATAAAATATTAAAAAAAACAGTTGAAAAACTTATGAAATTCCACTTCAAGTGGTGCCAACCAGATATTTTTTTGACCTTCTCAAAAGAATACAGCAAGTGAGAAGTTTTTTTAAAAATATTAAAGATTTTCTCAAATTTTGTACCTCGACTTCAACTTTTTGCATGAGCTAGGAAAATTGTTGAAAAAATTTGAAAATTATATGACATAGAGCCTAAAACTTTAATTTAAGCCAAAGAAACTTAAAAAATCTTCATTGGTTCTCGAGACACGATTAAAAATGTTCAATCGTATTTGAGTTAAGTTTTAATCGATGATCACGGCTCTCGACCGGTCTGCTGCTCGCCTCTTTCAAATACCTCGACTTCAATTCTTTTTATGATCTAGGAAAATTGTTGAAAAAATTTGAAAATTATACGACATAAAGCCTAAATCTTTATCTTTAATTTAAGCCAAAGAAACTTAAAAAATCTTTATATTTTCTCGAGATACGATTAAAAATGTTCAATCGTATTTGAAGGTCATGCAAAAAGTTGAAGTCGAGGTACAAAATTTGAGAAAATCTTGAATTTTTTTTAAAAACTTCTCACGTGCTGTATTTTTTTGAGAAGGTTAAAAAAAATCAGGTTGGCACCACTTGAAGTGGAATTTCATAAGCTTTCCAACTGTTTTTTTTAAATATTCTATCTCTTTTTTTTTCACCGACTTATCGTAGTTCAAAGCTAGCAGTGATTTTTAATAGTGCTTGCGCCAATCGTACGGACAATTTCCGACGGTACTGTAGGTCTTCTGTCACTTATATTAAAAACTTATATTAAAAATGTTTTCTCCCTTTTTTCAAAAAACTAAGCCAATACGCATACTCCTGCCACATTAAAGTTTTTTGAGGCCCAAAGAAATTTAATTTTGATCCGATTTGCTCGTCAAATACGGTCAAATGGAATTGATGTGCAAATGCACGGCAAAATTGCGACGTTGCAAAAAAGTGTCAATTTTTCCTCCTATGTCCATTGTCCTTAGTTTAAACTACCCGCTTGGCGACATTCTTTCTCTTAGATCTGGATTGACGATTAAACACACTGCGTTAAAAAGGCAGACCAATAGAAAGCAATTTTAAGTCGCCAGTTTGGCACCAAATCACTAATACTGGCAAGCCTGAGTTTAAAAACTAGGGCAATTGTTAGAACAGAGTAGGCATCATTCGTTACGCCGGCACTGTACATTAAGGTGGTTCAAAAATGCAATGCAAAATTTTTTTGATGCTAGAGAGTATCGATCCCCCCAATTTGATTCGAAATCCGAAAAAAGAAAGTTCATATTTTTTGTCTTTAACTAGATGTCTCGCGCGCGCCTTTCATAAATAAAGCTTGTTAAAATTTGCAACATTAATGAAATAAATAAAAATTTCATTCATTTTCTTTATTTATTAAAATTTGTAATTAAAAATTACAATATTCATTTTAATAAAATATTTATACTTATTTTTTTTTACTTATAAATTCTAAAAGTCTTACAAATTATATATATTGCTAAAAATACATCGTTTGTAAAAGTGGTATAAACATTCTTCATACTAAAAATTGTACAAATTTAATTCTCATTTCAAAAACAGAAGAGGGAGAACCAATCACCGATCGTATTGGCGTTTCGTTTTTTCTCTGAGAATTTATT
>UCOK01018370.1:0-11083 GCA_900474325.1 Synergus umbraculus | reverse complement strand
ATATTATAATATTATAATATAACTTATTTATATTATATTACAATATATTTCACTTATCAAAGACGCACCACGACTCCCTGCAGAATTCGATTGTCAGCGTTATGAGTGTACCGGAGCACTTAACGCTTATTTTCATGAATTACAAATTCTTTCTCCATTTTTTAACCTACGAGCTTAGGCCGCGTGCTTGAGCGCGCGTGTTTCGTCTATAGAAACTGAAATGACAATTTAAATTCGCGCGCCATATGAATTGACCAATAAGGTTAGCGCACTACGCATGAAGTTAGCTGAAAGGTAACGCGAAATGTGGAACGCAATGTGAAGTTGTCTGAAATCCATGTATTTTTTAGAAAAGGATATAATCTTATATGAAAAAACCTGAGCTATATTTTAAGACAAAAAAAACACAAAAAAACGGGTCCTTTCGAGAGAAAAAGTCAAATTTAGTTTTAAATTTCACTTTTGACAGTCAAATATTAATTTAAAAAAAATGCTCACGGCCAATCGAAAGAGCTTAAAAAATCTATCGAAACAATGGTGTGGAAAATTTTTTTATTGCTATTGAAAGGGTCACAAATATTCGAAATAGATGGTATCTGCACAAAACCATGAAATTCCACCCCCTTTCCTTCAGTAAATATTTTCTCAATGAGGAAAATTTTTTTCTCATAAACTATCATTCAATAGGACTACAATTTGACAAAGTTTGAGTTCGATAAGACAAAGACAGATTCTAAAGTGGGTACACTTGACATGAAATCCCCCATATACACTTGTGTTGATCGAAAAAATCGAAAATTTTTTTATTCCATTTTCTTTAAGTAAATTCTTTTAAGATTATTCTCTCCAAATTTTATAGAGATCGGAGCACTAGAATCTAAGTTACAGCTGTCAACAGCGCATTACCTCCAAGTGCGCTACCTCCAAGTATTCGAAACTTTAAACGCGATTATCTCGGAATGTGATTTTTCAAAAAAGGCCGTTGCAGTGTCCACAATGTCTTAAAAACCATGTCACCTATCAATATAATTTTTTGCAGGCTACTTTATAACAATATTATCTCATACTTGGACGAAGGAATTCCCATTTGAAAGAAAAAATTTTTTTTTGGGACTGAAAAAACTGAATTCACAGACCCCTAAAAATCGATTTTTTCAGAAAATTCATCACCATGTTTGCAAAAATACCTATTTCGACAAATCCTGCTTCCAAGTAGAGTAAAATTATATAAACTAAAGAAAACTCTTGGTTAGATTGATTGCAGGTGATCCATTTTCGACTTATCATGGACACCGCGAAGGGTAGTTGAAGGTGTTTTGGTTTAACGAGCCTACAAATGTCAATATTTTTCATTCAAATTAGGGATAAAATATCTTCAAACATGTACAAATAGATGCGTAGTGGTTTGTTCTTAAAAAAAATTACCGTCTTTTTCAAAAAAATTCGTGAAAAAACCCTTTTTTTCAATAATAAGTGTATATAACCCGTTAATGATTAATAATTTCACATAGTTCTTCATTTTTAATAGTTTTTAATAAGAATTTTTAATAGTTTTTTCATTTTTTTTGTAATGTAAGAAAATTTCAAAATTTCTTTAAAAACTTCAGCAGAAATTCTGAAAGAAATTTTGAAATTTTCTTACATTACATCTTAATTAATTAAGCATAAATATTTAGATTTTATTAATATTAATTTTTGCTTCCTCGTAGAGGAAGCTTTGTAGTGGTTACAAAATCTAGTTTCCTAAAAAAGGTTTTTTTGAACATATTTCAAGGGCAATATATCTAATATGATGATCTGAAAAAATGTCCGGATGGATGCATGTGTGTGTGTGTGTTTCTGTGTGTATGAATGTGTGTCTCGATCTAGCAATTTCTTGAAAACGCGTAGAAATAAATTGATGAAATTTTGCATAGTTATTACACTACATACCTAGTTGAATTTCTTATAAGGGTTTAACAAAGTATTTAATTTTACAAGTTTTACATACTTTTATAATTTTCGTAAAATTCATTTTTCCACTATAACTTCTCAAATATTGAAAATTTAAAGCTGGTGTAAGGGAAATGAAGATTCCTTTCATCGAGACGAATTGATTGACCTATATGATTAATGCATTTCATTAATAAATAAAAAAGTTATGGTTAATTGTATTTTTAAAAAAGTAATTTTTCTACTATAATTTCTAAAATAATTAAAATTTGTAGCTGATGTAAATAAAATGAAGATTTCTTGTGTCTAGACGAATCGATTGATCTGTAAGATTAATTCATTTCATTGAAAAATAAGAAAGTTATGCTTTATTGGAATTTTCGAAAATGAATTTTTTTAATATAACTTCTCAAATAATGAAAATTTAATGCTGATGTAAAGAATACTTAATGCTTCCTCTATGAGGAAGCAAATCATATTTGCTTAGAGGAAGCAAAGTGCTCATTGAATGAGCAAAAAAGTTGATACAACTTCACAGCTAGTTGTTTTATATAACTCTGAGCCATAGGGGCTCAGAGTCACACACACACACACAATCAAAATGAGATCTCTCCGCATCGTATAGGCCCGAAGATGATCCTGGCCTAAGTGCATGGATGAGATTCCCGTGTACGTAAACGGCCATCTCTGGGCCTAAAGCATCATCTCCGTTTGGATCGACCGTCGGCGAACTACCGGTAGTTAGCTTTGAAAGATTCTACTATACCAAAGATGCTGTTGGGGCCCAAATTATCACCCCGTGAAGAAATTCAGATTCGTATTTGATAGGGTCCGGGCCAGTTTCTCTATATTTAGTCAGGCTCTAGTCGGGAAAATAGTCAGGGCCTAATGGAAATGGTAACGCTTAAAAACTCAGGTCCCTGTCAAGAGAATCGGATCGGGTTCTCGTGAGATAATCTAGGTTTAACCTATTTTGATTAAATTTTAGGTAACCTATATGGCCTACAGATTTTTAAAAAATAAATACTATAAAGTTAACTATATAAATAACTATAAGGTACATTAATTCTATCCTTACTTGTTCCTGCGCACGTTTTTTACGATCCATTTCGCACTGACAATGAAGTTATTTATTTACTTTATAAAATAGCTGACAGCGCGCTGTCAACTATTTTGCTATTATGGGTTATTTCAGATTTTACAAGTCCCTCTTCGGGTTCTGACTAGAGGTGAATAGATTACCAAGTCGAAGCAAAGGAGAGAATCTAGCGAGTACCCAATCATTTCCTTTATAAGTTTTTCTGACTATACCGAAAAATATTCCTGGTACTATTATTTCAATTATTATTATTATTATTATTATTACAATTTCCTGTCCTAACTATTTTGCCTAGTTAGGACAGGCGCCAACTTTGTTAACCTAGCTGAAATTACTAAGTTCACGTTTAGTTAAAATAACATGGAAAGCCAGGTGACTTAACAAATATTCTTGGTTCTTTTCACTGGGAAAAACTGGTTAAAATTACAAGGAAGCAATTGTTAGCTTAACAATACATATATGGGTTTTGTAGTAATATAGCTATAGTTATTGCTGTCTAAAAAAATTGTTAACCCAACTAAGATGTTCTAGTGACGGAGGCATTCAGGAGAAATTGAATAATTAATTAATTAATTAAAATAATAAATAATTTTCAAATATAAATCTCGCGATTTATTTTTGAATATTCCTACATATTTTTGAATTAAAGTTTTTAAACAATTATAAATAAAAAGATTGTTTTTTAGTTTTTAACTCAAACATTTTTATTTAAAAATATGGAAAAATGTGTATTATACATTTTTAAGTGTCTCCTAAACAAAACAAAACTTATAAAAATGAACAATTTTTAAATTATAAATCATAATAAAGAATGTATGTGAAACCATCTGGCATTTGGACAAGATGACATAAATTGTTACTATAAATCTTATCTAAATCTAGCACTTCGGTTTCAATCGGGTCAAGAATAAGATACGATTGCAAATGATGATCATAGTGTACCATTTCTAAAATACTAACAATTATAGTAAAATCTTTGGCTTGATTTCCTTTGGTCTCTCTTTTATAATATATTTTCTCAACTAATCCGAAGGTTGGAAATTGTTCATTACGAATTACTAAGATTGATCCTTTTGTGTATTTAATGTCGTGAATTAACACATAGTCTATATTAGCTAAATTTGCACCACGGTTTGGTAAAATTACTTTTTCTGAAAAGGCCAATGGTTTAAAATTTTGTTGATACAAGGGTGTATGAATTTGAAACGATTTATTACGTAAGAAAACATCACTTAACTCCAACTGATTTTTTAAGGCAATAGAATAGCACAAATCTTTACGATTATAAGTTACTCTGGCGTATATTTTAGATGGACGATGATTTTTTCCCTCTAGTCGCAACGTCCACAAATGACGAAGAGAACCAACGTTTTCCATAATTCGAGCATAGTGAACCATGAAATGGTGTTTTGGTTTTAAGGTGAAGCCGTACAGTTCGATATATAAAGTGTGATGTTCAGAAACAAATTGTTTCATATCACGAATATGTGCATTCGTGATGCTTTTTTTTTAGTGACAATATTAATATTTTTCGTAATAATTTGAACAATTTCCAGTGTTTATCCTGCTTACATGTAATGAGATCGCCGAAAATCAAAGGAGCATTGAGAACAAAAGACATCATTTCAGAAGCCGACATTTTTGAGGTAATTGATTTTAGGCTACTTTGTGTAATTAATGGTGTATCATTTTCTTCAAATTTGAACCATTTTATGCGCCAATTGAGTACATTTAAAGAGGAATACTTTTTCTTAAATATGAATTGGTACAAGGCAAACATTACTTCATAGCGACATGCGCCCTCTAATAAATCATGGACAATATCTACGCTATAATTTTCGATAACAGAAAAATCATGAAGATTATTAAAAACACACGACTCTTTTATACCTGTCGTTTTCATATTATTAGTTTCGAGGTCTGCTTTGTAGTTAATTATTGTTCTTAAAAGACTCGAATCCTCAGTTAACATTGTTGACGTTAAATCGCTGGATGCTTTACAAAATCTGCAGAAATACTTTACTGAGAAACCTTTTACGAAACCTAGCATATCGTTTAAAGCCAAATTGTTTCCAAGAATTAAAACAACTTTGAAATGCACCCGGAATCGTTTACCATTTACACATATTTCTATGCCTTCAGAGTTTAATTGATTGAGATCGGAAATGAGTTTACCATAAATCGTTTTTTATCGACATTTGCGGCATCATCCGCATGATAAATTTGGGCCAAAAATATGTTATCAAATTTAGACCTAAATTCGGGAGGAATACATGGAAAAAGAATATAAATACCGTTTAAATTGTAAATACCAGCATGAGAACCTACAGGATTGCCCGTTTCATATCCGTCTTCATAGAGAAATAATGGGAATATAATTTGATCCGGGTATTCTATTACTTTAGACTTCCAAAAATTAGTTTGAACAATATTATGTATTCTATTATCATGTTGTGTCAAGGAAAAATAATAATCTCTCACAGTATCAAAAACAGAAGGCAGTTCCAGGAATATTTTTAATACAGAATCTAATGGTATAATTTGACCGCACTTTTCTTTGTTACGCAACCCTCCATCTTTATCTTTATCATCTTCTGTATCGAAAAATAGTTTTTTTGGTTTAATCAGACACCCTACATTTTCAAATACTTTTAATCTTTTATACTCTGTATTTATATAATTTAAAACATTTTGAAATATTTCCAGTTTATTAATAATAATATGTTTATCCTCATCTGTTTCGCACTTTTGAATTGCTTCTTTAATATTATTTAAGTAATCACTTTTTAAAAATGACTCAAATGAAGAGACTGTTCTCTGAACTTGTATTCTTGAAACAGCTGGGTCGGCATAGAAAGGTGATATAAGCTCTAAAGCTTTCGCTTGCAATTTAGACTCTTCTGATATGGCTTCAAATAAATGATTTTCGCTGTAAAGTAAGCCATCTGATTCAGAATAAGTTAGTAAATGACTAGAATTATCAGATTCATTATTTTCTGTATTAAGAAAATTTGTATAGTTTCGTTTAGCAGCCGGATTCGCAGTTGAAACCATATTGACATGTGCTGTACGTAGGTGTTTTTGCATAGATTTTTTATCAGAGAAGAACCGATCACACTCATCTGAAGTGCACTTGTAATTTCCAACTGAACTGACACTATGTATAAATTTTATATGCATTATAATTTGTCGAGAAGCGACAAGTTTTAAACATATACTACACTTAGTAAACATTTTATATTATAATAACATAATTAATTTTTCAGAATAAAAATTTTTTTAAACAATATAAATTTTATTATTAACAAAATATACTATTTCTATTTTTTTTACTTTTAAACAAATTATCAAAAAAAGATGTTTATATAATTTTTTTTTATAAAAAAACTCATTGTTTATTAATAAAAAATGATGTATATTTTACTTACATTTTTATACTTACATTAAAACATTCAAATATGGCTGTACTTGCCCCGCATGGTGCACTCAGATGATTAGCTCGTGACCTATTAGAGCTAAGATATCCTCTTTTTTTCATTTTACGCAGAATTGAGTCTATTTTAATTTCTTTCCTCTGCGTTCCGTCCGCAGATCAAAAAGAAACGATGTATATTTGAAAGTACTAATTTTTCGAATTTTAGTGAAAAAATGCAAAAAAAAAAGGGAGTTTTTGAAAGATCATAAATTACGTACTACTGGCACGAGAAGATCCTTTTTTTTTTAATAGACGCATAATTTTGTTTACTTTATTTCATTCTCTGGCATCACTATCATAATTTTCCCATAGAACACCCTGTTACAAGAAAACTCCGCAGAGGGAAAATGCCCGGAAAAATGGGTCAGAAGTGGCCCACTTTGAGAGGTCATAACTTTTGACCTATTAGGGTTAGGACTTTGCCCCTTGCAGCAAATTATAGATAAATAAATGAAATTTCACTCATCTGTAGAAAATTTTTTCATAAAATTATTAGTTTCGTTGGTATAGACAATGTTGCAAAAAGTAGTGATTTCTCGACGAAATTCAGAAAAAAAGTGGTTTTTTGAAATGACTGTAACTCGAAACCTATTAGAGATAGAAGGTTCGCTTTTTTCTGCTTTTCTTAGAATTTTGCACATTATCTTTTTTAATTTTAACTTTTTTTTGTACAACGCAATCGAAATGGTCCGTCCACGCAAACTTGATTTTTGAAAATTCTTTTTTAAAAAAAACACCCTTTGGCAATCGATCCACGGCACACATTTTTAAGGGTCATTCAGGACCCCATTCAGAAGCTATTTCCAAAAAAAAATTGCGTCTGGGAATTATTACGGAAAATAATGCTTTTTTATGACGTGCTGCCTGGACTACAAATGCAAACACAGCAGACGAATCGCTAGAAAGAGCAACTAAATGTCAGACGCACTCGTATAAATGAATTATTTCACAAACAACACGGACACTGAACGAAAAATTAATGAAATACAGAAAATTTGAATTTCCTATTCTTTCAGATGCCAACACGAAATTCGCGATTCATTGCGACGCAAGGCCGTAATTTTTTATAGACTTTGACAAACATGATTATTCAAGGTCAAAAGAAACGAGAAACACGCAATGAGCAGACCGCAGTCTACCAAATGATTATAAACTCGTCAGAATGTAGTTGTTCGTCATTAATTATCATTTTTTTCAAATGTGAAAATCAAAATTAAAACACAAATTGGGACGATATATGTTGCAGAGATGTGTTGAAATTGCAATATAAACTACTCATGTTTGAAATATATACCGTCTCAGTTTGTGGGACATCATTTGAAAAAAATGATAATTACCGACAGCGAATCTGTCGCGAATTTACGGTAATTTAGTGTAAAAAATAACCGCTGGGCTGTGATAGTTCCGGCGCGGTCTGCTCATTGTGTTCAATTGTTTATCTCTTTCCTGTCAAATTTTCACAATGCTTTTTCCCTAACTCTAGCGTAAATTACAGTTTTTTTATGTCAATGAATAGCGAATTTCGTTTTGGCATCTGAAAGAATAGGTAATTCAAACTTTCTGTTTTTCATTGATTTTTCGTTCAGTGTCCGTGTTGTTTCTGAAATAATTCATTTATATGAGTGCGTCTGACATTTAGTTGCTTTTTTTCGCGATGTGTCTGCTTTGTTTGCATTCGCTCCTGTTTAAAAAATGAATATTTCCAAACAAAATATTCTTTCTCTCTTCAAAACTGGGATGAAATTTAATTTTTATGGACCCCAGGCAGGACTATGCAAGACCCTAAATATTTGGTAAGTTGTTTCTATATCTTCCAAAGAACATTTTCTTAAAATATATACGGTAGCAGGGTCGCACTTAGAATCATTTATAAAAATTTCTATTTTCACGGATTTCAAAGTCCGTTTATCCAACGCCCTTAAGGCCATGTAAGACTTACCCGATCCCTACCTTATTGACATTTTTTTGTCTGCAACGCTACGTCTACATTTATTGAGATATCAAATTGAAAATTTCTGAAATTGAAGCTAAAACACTAAGGTACGTTTATCTGGTCTTAAATATTGACATTTGTAAAAAAAAATTTTTTTGAAAAATTATTTTTTTATTTTTACAAAAATTTAAGACCAGATAAACATGCCTTAAGGTAGGGATCGGTTAAGTCTTACATGGACTTAATTGGTTCATACATGTACCTTAAAATTAGCGTATTATGAGTATATTAATAACACAGGCACACAAAAAAAAGTGGTAAAGTCCACTATATATACGGACCTATATATTCGTATGTATTTTGACGCGCTGAATCCGAATTCGGACTCCGTTTTACTTCATCACGTCAAATTTAAGGGCATTTCAAGGTCAAATATGCAAAAAAATCGACTGACAGAAGGTGACTATCATTTTTATGGTTTTAACGGACGTCTGCATCAAGGTCAATTCAAGGTCAAATTTTCAAAATTTGAAAAAAGTGAATTTTTGACTTCAAATTCTGAAAGAGCGTGAAATTTTACGTCCAGATGTGGTATTAATTTTTATTTTTATGATGATCCTAAAGGTCATTTCTAGGTCAATTTAAGTTAGTAACATAATAGTTCGAATGACGATTGCAAAAATACGAAAATGTGTCTTCGTGGTACTTGTCTACAGTTTTCATACGTTTTGAAGGTCGCTGAGTCTAAATTCGAGGTCCATTAGACCGCAGCACGTCAGGGTCAAGGAGATTTGAAGGCCTAGTTGAGGTCAATCAAGTCGTTTGAAAGGCGATAACTAGTATTTCTATTATTTTGAGGGTCGTTCTATCTGGATACGGTCTCAGAATTGCCTCAAATCTGTCACCCCGATCACAAATGACATGTGCATAGTTTGTGAAACTTACGTCTAGGCACATATATCGAATCAGCCGTGCATTACCTTCATAGAAATGAAGGTACTCCAAGATGCAAAAGCGTTTCGTGATATTGCAAAAATTCACACTTTTCTTCTTTTGTGGCGAACCCTTTTGTCCTCAAAATAAAAGTGACAGGGAAAGCTCAGACAATGAAAGAGATAGTGACAGTGATACGAACGAAGATGAATATTTACAAATTATATATATGGCTGTACTTGCCGTATGGTGCACTCAGATGATTATGAATGAATTTTGACGTGAATAAGAGAGAGAGATTTGAAAGAGAGTTGTTAATATTGATTCCTTAGCAATCGAGCGATAATATTATCAGAGGTGCGGATTAACGAATTGGAGAAGGTCGATCGAATAAACTTTAACGGTGCATTTCTGTATTTATTAATTAACTAAGTTGTTAAATATATAGTTATTAATTGTTTAACATCTAAAAGTGTGTTAAAGAATTATTTTCCTAGTTCCGCTCACAAAAGTTAAAATCTTAAGTTCGGCAATAATACCTGATCTTTAACAATCAGAAGTCGGATTATACCTCATCCGTAATTTTTTTTTAAATCTGGATTATAGTGAGGGAGATCTGAATTCTGGTGATCTGAAAAAAATAAAACTAAAGGGGTTTTCAAATAGATCGAATATTTTCCGCTGTGAGTTCGAAAGTTTAATTTTCGCAAGATGGCGATCACGAAGCTGTTTTCGCGAAGATTACGTAATTTGTAAGTGAGAAATTCTGTTTGTACCGAAAAATGGCGGAAGGACATAGTTCGGGAATTTTGGCTCAACAGTTTGAGGCTTTTGAACAGCAGCATCAGCACCTCTTGGAAAACGTGCCAAGAGAGAATTCTGAAATTCAATCAGATGAAAATAAAGTAATTGAAAGATTAAAAATCCATGCCGTATTTCTAATTGAACAATTTTTGAATTCACTCTGGTTATTCATTGTTATAACTTTTTTTATGTGCCGTATTTGTATTGATTTTTAATCTTTCAATTACTTTATTTTCATTCGCGAACAACACCCGATGTTTCACCTCTGCCTTGTGTTTTTTTTTTAGAAGATAGGAAATTTAATTGTGAAGACGATAGAAATATTTACATTTTGTTTTGTATAATAGGTAAATCCGTGTAGAAATTGTGACCGGGTTCGGTCCGGAACCCGGCTGGGTTTCCCTGCTTGAATCCGGTATCCGGCCAGGGTACCCTGTCGGATCCTGGTCGGTTTCGTCACGCTGCGCTGGTTGGGTTCCGGCCGGGTTACCCGGTTGAATCCCGGATACAAAGAGGGTAACCCGGTCGAAAACTGGTCTGTTTTTGACAATATTATATATAACGAAAAAATTGCAAAAAAAATTTTCTCTTACACGTATAATCATACACGGTCTTTTATACATATAATCGCACGAAAAAACGCTTCGAAAAATCGCACTACTCGCTTAGGGATTCGAACCTTCGACGACCCTAACAACCCTAAACCCTATAGCCTAAACCTAAACATACGCGCCGGGCGCCTTACCACCTGAGCTATCAACCCACTTTGACTTTTTCGACAAAATATCAGCCAAGCTTTATCGCTGAAAATCCAGATATAATTGCCAGGAATATATTTTTAATTTCGTTTTGTGTGATACTATTTATATATTATATAAATAATAATAAATAAATAATTAATTATTAA
>UCOK01018369.1:0-42371 GCA_900474325.1 Synergus umbraculus | reverse complement strand
CTCTATAGGATAGACATAATAACTTTTTGAATTTCCTTAAAAAATCGAAAATTCAAATTTTGAGCCAAATAATGCGAGATACAGAGAAAATGATAAGAAACATAATTATTGGCCTTAAAAAGATCTACAAGTTCTCCTTTGGCCATTTTTCAATAGGATGAGTAGTTTTCGTTTTAATCATGAAAAATATTGTTAAAAAGAGTCGAGCGCGAAGCGCGAGTGCCCTGATGAGAATGTGCTCCTTAAGGTCGATAGAACCTTAAGTAAATTAGTTTTCGTTTGCATTCCATTCCATTTTGTAGTAATTTAAATAAAAATAGGCGCCAGTGTCCTGAGCCAGGTCATGCTAAAAATTGAAGTCGAGGTAAAAAATTTGAGAAAATCATGAATTCCTTTTTAAAACTTCTCACGTGCTGTATTCTTTTCAGAAGGTCAAAAAAATATTTATTGGGCACCACTAGACGTGGAATTTTATAAGCTTTCCAATTTTTTTTTAAATGCCCTATCTCTTTTTTTTCACCGAGATATCGTTGTTCAAAGTCAGTAATGATTTTTAATACCAATTATTTTCAACCAATCATGTTGACAATTTCGATGGTAGTGTAATTTTTTGAAATTTATTAAAATTTTTCGGAATTCACTACAATTTTATGAAATTCGCAGAAATATTTAAAATCCCATCGATGTTAAAATTTTCAAAGTATTTACTTTGCGTTTTAAAGTTTTAAAGCTTCCTAAAAGCATCTCTGAAAATTGTATAGAAGTCAAGAATCTTCTGCAAGTTTCTTCCGCATCTTTTAAGAAGAATTGCACAATTTTCTAAGACTTCTAATCCTTTCCAAAACTGTTCAGACAGTTCTAATCCTCTGAAAAACTACTTCAAAGATTCAGGATAAATTGCATAGCTTTAGTTCCGGTTCCTCATCGTCGCTCCCTTAAATGAGGCTTCCCCTAAATTGGGGGATATGGATAAGGACTAAATTTGTTCATTTCAACGTCAGCACAGAAACCAAGTAAAGTCAGGAAGTGTAATTGATTAATATTATACTGCTTTCTTGATATACATATATATTTTCAGGAAGGCAAATTTTGTATTAGAAACATTATTTTATAAATCTTACACGTATTTTGACTTAAGGATTTAGAATTACCTGAACATTTTTTTACGGCTTCTATTTATGAAATAAGCTGACAATTTTATCAGGATTTTTGTAGACATTTTTTTTTTAGAAATATTTTCATTCAGATCTTCGATAAAATTTGTTAAAATGTTTAATTCTCGTTTACTTTAAATTCATCACTTTCGGTTTAACTAATCGAATTGATTCAGGTTTTGTTTTATTTCTCATCTTGTTATTTTATCTTTTCAGTTGAGTATTTAAATAATTTTTATGAAATTAATTTTTTCAACAATTTCGCCTTTTATATTTTGAGCCTTGGCAATACTAAGTATTTACAGGTGCCATCTGAGTTTTCCAATTGAAAGTTTGACCTTTTTAACCATAAAATTCTTTAGAAGTAGAAAATATTGTCTCAGTGATTTTGAATCTCAATATTTCTATCTTTCAGTATCCTTCGTCTATCTTCGCCAATAATTTCCTATCCTCCATCTGTCCACGCTAATCTTTCTTTATTCTCCGTCTATCCATACCAATATTTTTCTATCCCTTTCGCAATCTATTGCAGCGCCTATCTTTTTCAATCCCTACTTTTCTATCCATGTCTATCCCTGGTCCAACCATTTCTAATCCTTACTTATGTCTTTTACACGCTTATCCTTTTCAATCTCTACTAATCTATCCATAGCTATCCTTGTATAGTCTTTTCAATCCTTTCCTATCTTTCTTGAAGTGTATTACCAAGTCTTGTCAATCACTACATTTCTATTCATGTCTATCCTTAATCTAATCATCTCAATACTTTTTTGTTTTTTTTCGATCTACTAGGAAGTTATGCGCGTCGGTTCGCGCCCTCGTAGATGTGGATTTTTCTGTGTTAGCGGTAAGATTAGAATAATATTTATGTACAAAATATTGTATTTAAAATATAATTATGCAGTTTTAAAATTTGAAAATTAATAAGTTTATAACTAATGATAAAAAACGATTGTAAATGGTTTAATCATCTCTATCTTTTTTAATCTCTTTGTCAGGATAATCACTAACCCATATTGAAATGGATAGACTTGACAGTATACTTCAACAGCGATAGAGAAAGATTTAAATTATTATGCGTGAATAGATGTGGATATAAAGGTATGGATTGAAAAGGATAATTGTAATTATATTAAGGATAGACAGGAATAGAAATGTAGTAATAGAAAAGGATTGAAAAGGATAAGCGTTTAAGGGCGGATTCCACCAACTGTGATTAAATTTTAAGCGTTGATTAAATCATTGATTTCCGTACGCAAAGTATTGATTAACTTATGTTAATCAAGGATTAAAATTTAATCAAAGTTGGTGGAATCGGCCCTAAAAGAGATAAGTAAGGATTGAAATGATTAGATCAGGGATAGACATGGATAGAAAAGTAGAGATTGAAAAAGATAGGCGCTGCAGTAGATTGCGAAAAGGATAGAAAAAGATTGGCGTGGATAGACGGAGAATAAAGAAAGATTAGCGTGGACAGATGGAGGATAGGAAATTTTTGGCGAAGATAGACGAAGGATACTGAAAGATAGAAATATTGAGATTCAAAAGTAAAGAGATTATTTTAGATTAAAAAAGAGATAGAAATGGATGGACGTGGATAGGGATGGATACATTTGTTTTCATGGTTCCTTTCTATTTCAATCCTGAAGATTGAAAAAGATTCAAATAGATAGACTTTCTATCTTTTTATTTCCAACGGGATCGGACAAGATTCCTCATTTTTCACGAATTCGCTCAGGTATAGACTGTGGATTGAAACAGATTCAGACGGATAGAAATTTTTCTATAGAAAATTTCGCCAGGATAGCATGTCTGAAAAAGTCTTGATGTAGGTAGATAAATTTTATTTACCCGACGCGCTAGGCGACCACAAGAGTTTGTGATTTCAACACAAACAGTCGGACAATGTCCAGGGGGTAAAATACCTTTGTCTCGATTCACTATTGCCGAGAGTGCATACCCGTCAGTCATTTCGCGTAAATTGTTATTCGGTGCAGTTCGAACCTTCAATCACGCTGATTGACGATCTACTTTATACATACACCGTCACATTCACGTTAAGCGGAGTACGTGCACGCGTCATGTCATGACTGTACGCGTTTATCATTTTCCGCGTATTTTGCTCTCTCGTTCGCCGTTCGCCGCGAAATAGTCAAGCTTAATCAAAACTGGCAAACCACCCGCTTGGAGTGATAATTACGCCACTGTACGTTCCACGAAACGGGACAGCTCTTCCCTGCTGGAAGTAAACGGATTCAAAGGGATAGACATTTTTTATTCGTTTGAATGAGTACTTTGTATATTTTTCAATCAAGAAAGTTCAAGTAGGTCGTGGATAGAAAAGGGTAGATTAATGGATATAATATTGTGGATTCAAACGGAGAGACAATATATTTTCTGGAGAACTGATTAAAAAGCAATGAAGCTGAAGTTTTTAACGTTTATATCAATGAAAAGTTATTTTTTGTAAAAAGGACAAGACCTAAAATCTGATTGTGCTAAATGTTTCCATTCAATGTCAAAAGACACACAAAACATTTCAACCCCCTGTCATACAAGGTTCACCCCCAAAATCATCCCTTAATTACTACAAAAATTATTTTAATTCCCTTAACTTCGAGACCCAAAATTTTATTCTTTCAAATGTTTCCATTCAATGTCAAAAGAGGCCTAAAATTGTTTCATCCACATAACCCTCCAGGCTGTTGCTCAAAAACAACACCTAAGCACAAGAAAATCATTAAAAATCTCCAAACTTCGAGACCTAAAATTTTAAGATTAAAAATGGATCCATTTAGTGTCCAAAGAAGCCCGACACCCTTTCATTCCACTAACCCTCTAGGTTGTCCTTCGAAATCCACCCCAAAGCACAACAAAATTATTAAAAATCCCTAAACTTCGAGAACTAAAATATTATTCATTCAAATGTTTCCATTCAATATCTAAAGAAACCCAAAATAGTTTCATCCACCTATTCCTCGAGATTAATGAAGCGGTACTGGGCTCCTTTGACATTCAATAATTCAACCATTTTAAACAATAAAATTTTAGGTCTCGAAGTTTGGTGATTTTTAATGATGTTTTTGTGCTTAGGGGTTGATTTTGATGGTGAACCTAGGGAATTAGGTAGGTGAAACTAATTTCGTTTCTTTATTACTTTTTTATAAGGGTTAAAATAGTTTTATTTTCTTAATTTTCTTTATAAAAATTCAAAAATTTGTTGATTGGATATAACCTTTACTGTTATAAATAAAATACAAACTAAAGTTAGTGTTCCGGCTTTAAAAAAAATTCTTTAAATACACAATTCTTTGTCACGTTCGGTGGCAAATAATATAAATGTCCCTAATAAAAATTAGAACCCGCGAATCTTTGTTCTTTACAAGGGTAAACCACCCTCGTCCCTAAATGTTTGGTAATACTCCCACGCCTGAATTATTCCTAAATATTCAAGTTACATTATTTATGTTTTAAAAAGGTTTTTCGGGACGCTTATTTCAAATATGAAGTATAATAAAAATTTTAAAATTCAAGATGAATCCAATATGGCGGACCGCTATTGAAAAAACCAAATCGATAGAAACGAAAATTGCTACATGAAGGTTTTCCCGGACACTGATTGCGAATCCAAAAACAAAATTCTGAAATATAAACTATTGGAGCTTCAAAATCTGGGAAGATGAAGGGTGTTCAAATTCAATTGTTCGGTGCTCATGATGCAAGAAATCTTTGTGCTTTAAAAATGTTTTCCATGATTATCATCACTGTACAGATTATCACACATGAAAATGTCAAATAATTGTATACAATCATTTTTGAAATAATAAATATTTCGTAACTTCAACTTACAATTACTTTTTACTACTCAATTTAATTTGATTCATAAAACAATATTCTCCTTATGAATAGATACATGAATGAATACATATTCATAATCATACACCCAAAAAACCTTCATGTAGCATTTTTCGTTTCCATCGATTTAGTTTTTTCAATTGCGGTCCGCTATATTGGATTCGCCATAATGAAGTTTTAAATTTTTACTTCAGATTCCAAATCAGCGTCCCCAGAACCCCCTTAATAACATGAATGATGTAACTTGAGTATGTAGGAATAATTTAGGCGTAGGAGCAACACCAAACATTTAGGGATGAGAGTGATTTTCCCCCGTAAATAACAAAGATACGCGTGTTCTAATTTGTATTAGGAATATTTATATTATTTGCCGCCAAATTTAACAAAGAATTGTGTATTTAAGTTGTTTTTCTACTGAGCAATGAAAAAAAATTAAGAGGTAGTTACCCCTCTTAAGAATTTTTCTTAAAGCCGGAATACTTTAAATTTAGTTTTATATTTTATTATTTCTGACAGTAAAGGTTATTTTAGGAGACGAGAAGTTGTTGACTTTTTATAAGGAAAAATAAGAAAATAAACGTATAACCCTTATGAAAAATTAATAAAGCTAGCCGCGTTTACGGGAAGCTAACGATCAGAGTTTCCGGTCGATTTGTGATGAAAAGCAAACGGAAAATAGTAAAGTAAGCGAAAATGTAGGCAAAAAAATTTCTCTTTAAATTATGCATGAATATCTGTAGAACAGCAATGTATATACAAGATATAGCAGATATATAGCTTCTTAGATTTAATGATATTCGTAAAATACATATACAATATTGAAATACATCCCTAGCGAAAGCTTATTCCGATTGAAATTCTTTCCGAAATTTTCCGAATCATTCCGGAATTTGTAACCGAACCAAATAGTTTCATTTTGATTTAATCCGAAGGAAGTCTTCAATCCGAATTAATCCGAAACCTGTTTCAAATCAATCCGAACCTTTAATTTGAAGGAATCCTCAAATCCGAATCAATCAGAATCAATCGGAACTTTCAATCCGAATAAATCCGGTCAATCCGATTGAATCTGAATTTAGCCAATTTTTTGGGAATCATTCGGATAGACTCGATTAATACGGAATGATTCGAAAAATGTCGGAATTTTCAATCTGAAGCTTTCACTAGGGATGATCAGAAACACCTGTTTTATACATTCACATTGCTGAATCTTATGTATGGATATTTACGATAGGAATTCAAATGTTTAATATAGAGATGTTTGTATTCTATAATTTTAGAGTGAATTATGTATAAAAAACTTCCTGATGAACATAGCCATTATTATATATTAAGTGGAGATGTGTTTTTATTAATGAAGCAGTCGTAATTATTTTTTTCCGTGTAATGATTTTAAAGAACTACGAAATTTCTCTAAACGAATTTTTAACACCACAAATTGTTTTGATTTGAATAATAAGAAAATACAAATGTTAAAAAATAAAAAAAAAATTTTAGCCAAACATTGGAAGACACGAAAATAAGTTGCGCATGTTTAATTATATTTTTAAAAAAGAACTTAAAAATTCCCCTGAAAAACTTTTTGATAGAATTAATTCTTTTCTTTTTAAAAATTAAAAAAAAACTATTGAAAAATAAAAAAATTTTAAGCAAATGAGGCAATATCACGGAAAAATGTCAAGAAATCAATAAGTTTTAATTGAAAAATATTTAAAAATTTTTCATAAACGACTTTTCAATAGAAATAATTCTTTGGGCTTTAAAAATAAAAAAAAAAACTGTAGAAAAATTCAAAATTCAACAGATTTAGTCAAATCACGTGAGACGCGGAATAATAATAATAATTTTATTTAATTGTCTATCGTCTATTAAAACTGTTCTGCAAAAGAATTAATAATTTGCAATTAATTTAAAAAAAAACAGAGTTTTGTCAAGAGAATGAACTCTTCAAGCTAACTTCGCATTTAAGTTTCTATTTCATTGAAAAATTTTACACTTTCTTAATATAAATTGTAGATAAAATACAACTTTTGTTTTAATTTCAACACATGTAAAGTCAATTGTAAATTTGTAATTTAATTTAGCTACTTTTTTTAAGTGTCATAAACTGCAAGAACCTCGAGCTCTACCAATATTGCCAAAGCACCCCTTCCATCTTTCTTTCGCACATTCCTCACAGAAAGAAAAACTCGCCAAAACTTACCTTGTATTACAGCAAGAAATGCCAGCATGCACAGCAGAACAGAACTCCCGCTCATTTTCAAAGTTCCTTACTTCCCTTCGTACTCAACCTATAAAAAAAAACTTCAACTCGACGACGAAAACACTGCGTTCATCCTTTAGAACTTTTTCACTCTCCAAGTGTCAAATTAGTGAACGAGAAGACCCAACACGAAGATCAAATCTCGACGAGAAAATCACGGATTAATACTTCCCCCTTTGATTGACTCAATATTGAATTCCAGCCTCCAAGCGTGAGAACTTCCTTTTTAATTGGCACGCTGAAAACTCCCTTGCTTAATTAATTGATAACTCTAATTAGCAACTTAGCAAAATCTGATCAAAACTCCTCTCATCCTTCCCTTCATTTAGCATCTTCAAAATTTCCAGCCGATCCTCAGAGAACTCGATTACAAGGAAACTTGCCAGAAAGTTGATTATTGCTTCCCGGCGCAGAAGGAGGATGAATTCTCAAGCCTCTTAAGTGCTCTTTCTTTGCGAATAATCACCATCAAATCAAGGTCATATATCCTGATCCTCTGCATGAAAAGCGAAAGCTTCTTTCAAACTTTTTCAAAACTTTCCCCAACTCTTTCCCTCCCCATGAAAGTATCTCCAATTATTTTCCAATCAGTCCTTTTGCCACAAAGTCACTTTGACTCATCCATTTCCTGAAAGTCTTTTTTATTTCTATTATCAAAGACTTTTTAGTGAATTCATTAATTTTAATTTCAATCCTAAAATTCTTTTTAACTTTTGTTCAAATTCCAGTAGGGATTCCAAGCACACAAAAACTTTCTTTCTGTATTTTATTTGATTTGTATTTTATTTAGATATTTATTTGAAACACGAAGCCGAACTTTGGTCAGGACACGCTCTCGCCACGCAAGCTCTGAACCGGCTGCCGCATTCGCATCCGGCGAGCTTGTGGCGCGAACTGAATTTCTGAAAGAGCGGGAGTCGAGCACGTTTTCGCTTCCCCACTACGGACGGCGCGTGGCCGCGCAAGCTCTGGCAGTAGTGAGAAAAGGTACGCGCAGTTTTTTTTTTCAAGGATCTTGAAGGGCGGGGATAAGGCGAATGGAATGGGCAAAGGCAGATCGGCACTCGGACGGGGCTTGCGGTGGCTACTCCACAGACCGCGGCCGCAACGGCTAAACTTACGACCTCAAAGGGCTCGTTAGCGAGCTCTCTCCAAATTAGTACAACGGAAGCAGGCGCCATAAGTCGCGTTTCCAGAGGCCAACGACCACCTTTCCGGTCCAGCTACAGACGCTGCTCGCGAAAGTGGGTACATCCTCAAACCTCAGATTTAGGAGGTCGATTCTTGGAACTTGGAAGGAAAAGTGAACTTCTGTAGCAGTTGAATATATATGTATGCAGGGTATAGGTATAGGGTAAAGGAACCAATTGTCGAGGAAATAGGCAACTTCCAAATTCTCTATCTCCTTCTACTTATAAACGAAAACTCCTAAAACTATGAAACTTATTGGGTTGGAGAGAATATCTATCGAACTTTCATTTCTGTATGTATTTCTTTTTCAGAAATTTAGAACCTAACACAAAAATTGTGAAAAAAGAGATATGAGTTGAAAACTTATATTTTCCAGTTGGAAGTAAAAAGATAAAAAAGGATAGAAATTTTTGAATAAAAAAGGATAGAGATGCTCTATCCCTCCCAAGTATACACTTTGCATCCATCAAACGTTATCTTTTTCTATATTTGTGTGTATCCATTGTTTTAACTAGGTTCTATCTTTTCTTATCTGTTTCTATCCATCCCGAAAAATGTATAACCATTTTTTGTATTTTTTTCTATCCTTATTTTTAAACTTATTAATTTTCAAATTTTTAAAATGCATAAATATATTTTAAATACAATATTTTGTACATAAATAATATTCTGATTTTACCGCTAACACATTTAACACTGAAAAACCCACATCTATGGGGGCGCCAATCTTCGCGCATAAAGTTCGCTGTCCAATGTTTAGTGCACTGCGGTAAGGAAGGATTTAGGTCTATTCCAATTAATCCCTTGTTAAATCATCCCTATCTTTTTCAATCTCTTTGTTAAATCAATAACTCTATATCTTAAATCTCATTCATTTCTCGTCTATCCATCTCTATCCTTTCCAATCTCTGTCAATATAACCACTAACCTATATTAAAATGGATACACTTGATAGTACATTTAAAGAGCAATTGAGAAGGATTAAAATTATTACACGCGAATAGTTATGGATATAAAGGTATGGATTTAAAAGGATAGACTGCCTAGTAGATTGAAAAGAGACTAGAAAAGAATTGAGATGATTAGATTATGGATAGACACGGATAGAATGTAGTGATTAAAAAGGATAGACTGCCTAGTAGATTGAAAAATTAATAGAAAAGCATTGAGATGATTAGATTAAGGATAGACACGGATAGAATGTAGTGATTGAAAATGATAGGCTTGGTAATATACTTCAAGAGAGATAGGAAAGGATTGAAAAGACAATAAAAGGATAGTGATGGATAACAATGGTAAAGATTGAAATGTTTAGACTTCGGAGTATACTTAAAAAGAAGGAAAAAGATTGAATTGATTATACAAGGACAGATATGGATAAATTAGTAGAGATTGAAAAGGATAAACGTGTAAAAGAGATAAGTAAGGATTCAAATGATAGGATTAGGTATAGACATAGATAGGAAATTATTGTCGAAGATAGACGAAGGATAAAAAAAGATAAAAATATTGAGATTCAAAAGGAAAGAGATTATTTCAGATTAAAAAAGAGATAGGAATTGACTGGCATGGATAGGGATGGATACATTTATATTATATTCTGGGCTCTTGAATTCCAAAAATAAAAACTCTTAAAAAAACCCTTAAGTGACAAAATCAACCCCAATTAATGAAATGTAATTTTTTTTAAATTGAAGCACACACTAATTTCGAGCTTTTTTGGTCTCTTGAATACCCTAAACGACAGCTATAAAAAAACAACCTCTAATTATCAAAAATCAACCTTTAGAAAAATAGTTTAGTATTTTTAAAAATAAACAACCCTATTTTATTCAGTTTTACTGGGGTACTACTAATGCAAATTCAAAAGGATCAATGATTTTCGGGCTCCACAAAAATACCCATTCTGATTTTTTAGCTCCATTCCTTCAAGCCAATAATAACCCCCTTGTTGCCATAGAGAAAAATGATCTCTTTCAACTTTTTGATAGAATCCTCCTCAATTATTTTCGGGTTCCTTCAAAAATACCCACTCTAATTTTTTCGCTCCATCCCCTATACAAAGAACTACTCCGTTCATCCCACATATATATTATTTTCCCCAAAAATAATCTTTTTCAACTTTTGGCAAAGTCAAAAAGAATTTCTCACTTTTGGGCTCCTCAAAAATAACCACTCTGACTTTTTGGCTCCATCCCTTCATGCCAAGCACTATTCCCTTGAATCCACATAGATAAAAAGTCGATATCTCCATTTCATATTCCCATTTCATTAGGGGGGATCATCGAAATTTTGAGATTTGTCGGAAACCGTCTTCACTTAACCGATTATTTATTTTAAAAAATACTAAATATAATTTTTTCTAATGATATAATTATTTGAAAAAAGACTGGTTCGGCCTAGTCACTATGTTACAGATATTAAATTCGGAATTAATTTCTCTTCTAAAAGTAATAATAATAAGAATAATAATAATAATAATAATAATAATAATAAGTATCCAAATTAATCCTGAATATCCGAATGAATTTTAATGGTTTCTAATATAATATACAGGGCTACTCCCCATTAAAATTATGATCAATTCTATGGTTGCTAGTATTGATACTATTATTAATTCTGAACCCTCCTATTATTTTATATTTTCATTTTAAAATAAATTAAAATATTAAAACCAAAATATATGTAATGAATAAACTTCATTTCATTGAAATTAGCTAAAGACGAAACACCTAATTAAAGGGGGGTCAATAAGGGCGTATGTCACGTGAAGGTCCAGAAGGCATATGTCACATAGGATGGATTCTTGGCAAAGCGGTGGCGACGGCGAGATCTTTTCACAATATAGAGATAATAGATACAAAATTACTTAATTAATTAAATTAGTAATCATTAACCCCCTATTATTTTCTATTTTTATTTTAAATGAATTAGAATATTAGAGCCAAAATGCAAAATATATGTAATTATATAACGAATGTTCTTAATTTCATTGAAATTTGCTAAAGACAAATCACCTGACTAATGAAGAGGTCAATAAGGGCGTATTTCACGTGAAGATCAATATGAAGGCGTATCTCATATGGGGGTGCAATAAGGACATATGCCACGTGAAGGTCAAGAAGCGCGTGTGTCTCAAGGAAGTCAACAAGGACGTATGTAATGTTCTTATTTATGCAGGGTAAACTAACCAATTAACGATACCATAAGAGTAAATTAAAAATAAATGAAGTATTAATTTACGAAAAAATGTTTGAAAAGGATTTGAAATATTTTACAGATTTCAAAAGATTTCAATTGATTTCTAGTAAAATTCAAAGATTTCTTTCTATTTCTTTCTGTAACGTCTCCTTATTTTGTGCGAGAGTATTTTTCTTTTAGTAAAGCGTAATATTAACTAATTAAAAAATTGTTTCTAATATATTTGAATTACTTATAGCCAGGCACTAACTAGTACATCAGTACTTTGAAGTTCTGCTTTTATGATCAACTCATTTTTCCATTTTTTCTTTTTTTTTTTTCATTTTATCTCTTTTCTTCCGACGGGGCAGAAAATCGAGTTCCGGAGGAGGAGAGTCCAGCGAAGATATCAGAAATCGGAATGCGGGCGAAATAAAATCGAATCAAAATGAAACAGGAAGGTCTGCGATTGACGATCAAAGCCAAACCGTCTTTCTCGTTATGGAAGTGATCACAAAGTTTGAAGGAGCACTTTTTGTGCCTTCGTTTTTGCTTCAGAGCCCTAATTGCTTTTAGACCAAATCGTAAGTTTTTTCTTGAAAGAGATCCTTTGCATTAAAAGCGAAACTGTAGCTTTTAAAATATGCTTTTACCGATGAGAAAGTGTCTCTTCACAATTTGATAAAAAAATTCCATTCATTATTGTAGGGAAGGCCGCGGCAAAGTAGGACACTTTTTAAAATTATTTTTTAAAACACCCCCATGATTTCAGTCTATTTTCATGCCTGTGGAGTGGACCCAATATCTCTAGTTTTTCAAGCAGTAATGTGAGTAGAGTATACTTTTTACTTCCTAGGAAGCGGCAAAATGACGTCATGGAAAGAACATGAGTTCTGTGCATTGACTAACAAAAGGACTATGTCTGTAAGGAGGATAGTAACTAAAATATTTTGTACATACATATTATTCTAATCGTACCTCTAATGTCCAACGCTTAGTCCACTGAGCTAGTGACGGATTTAGGAATTATGCGGTAAAAACCAATATCACTTATGCACGCTTATCTCATTGAATCCCCTTTTTTCTATCCCTTTTCATCTCAATACACATCATCGCCTATTTCTTTCAATCTTCACTTGAATATCTTTTTCTATCTTTTGTTTATCCTATCTATTTTAATGTCAGCTAATTTCAAAAATAGGCTGGGACAGAAATCAGGGGTTAGAACACATAGCAGTAAATTTCGATTGACAAGAAAATAGAAAGAGATAGATGAGGATAGGGGAGAAGTTGAAAGGGACAGAAAAGTGGGATTAAAAAAGATTGGAGTGAATTTTGATTGACAAGAAGAAAGAAAGTTATAGGTGATATTAGGAGAGAGATAGAAAGGAATAAAGGAGTGGGGATTGACAGAAATAAGAGCGAATTGAGATTGACAAGGAGACAGAAAGGGATATACTAGAATATGCGAAAAATAGGAAGAAATATAGAAGTGGTAATTGAAAGAGATAGGCGTTGATGTGGATTGAGATGGAGGTAGAAAGAGATGTAGGCGGAGATAGAAAAGAGATTAAAAGGGATAGAAAAGAGGAGATTAAAAGAGAAAGTGGATTGAAATGGATATAGAAAGGGATAGAGAACTGAAGGTTAAAAGAGATAAAGCGAATTAAGATTGAAAAGAAAATAGAAAGGGATAGACAGGTATATAAAGAGATAGAAAGAGATAGAGAAGTAAGTATTAAAAGATATATGAGAGATCGGCGATTGCCAAGGAGATAGACAAGAGATAGAAAAATATAGGTGGAGATAGACCGGAGATAGAAAGGAAGAGAAAAGAGGAGATTCAAAGTGATAAGCATGGATGTGGATTGATATGAAGATTGAAAGAGATAGGGGGGATAGGCGAGAGACAGAAAGAGATAAACAATCCTTATCCCTTTCTATCTTAGACATGGAAGGAAATAGAAAGGGATAGGATTTCTATCTCTTTACTTTCAGAGAGACATTTCTCCTTCTAATTGTAAGGTTCGGGAAATGTTTTTAAGACTTGTCTTCGACTTGCGCGCCCACGGCGTCCCTGTTTGGAAGTTAAATGATAGAATAGGATAGAGAGTTGAGAGATTTTCTATCCCTCCCAAGTGTACACTTTGCATCAATGGATTGCAAAAACGATAGAAAAAGATTGGCGTAGATAGGCGTGGATAGACGAAGGATACAGAAAGATAGAAAGATGGAAATTCAAAAGGAAAGAGATTATTGTAGAGATAAAAATAGATTGGCATGGATAGGGATGGATACATTTTGATTCATTTTTTCTTTTTTATTTCAATCCTGAATATTGAAAAAGATTCAAACGGATAGACCTTCTATTTTTTTACTACCAACAGGGTTGACTACTACTCGTCCTGAAAGATTTCCCTTGCCATAGAAACAGAAATATCTACCCCTAGTTATACAATATACTATAATACGACGAATACATAAAAATACTTTTAAAAAAATATATTTTCTCACTTTCTAAAATCAATTCCTATCAAGTCTTCAATTTCAATTTCATTAAATAAACTTGTAAATTATATTGTTGCCGACGCAAGAACGAATTGTTATGTAGTAATATTATATAATTTTGTAAGTCAGGGTGAATGCATTTTCATGAGCCGTCACTGGGTGACATCAAGGGAAAGGTAGCGTCACTCCGACAGTTCATGATTGACAAGGGTAAGGACTGCACGCGACAAAGATCGTTGATATTTGGAAAGCGTATTATTGTAGATTTTCAGCGCTTTTCTTTTGTAGTGTTGTCATTATTATCCATTTTCCACTTCATTTTGTCACTATTATATTTCGGCTTTCACACCTTTTAATATTATACCTTTTTCTTTTGTATTTCTTGACCTTTTCGTTATTTTAAAACCAATTTTAAGTTTTTATATTTTTCAGTGCATTCATTTTGTGTGAACAAATTAAATTCAGTGTATTTTTCCATCTTAAATCATTAAAAACCCAAACCCTTCTTACCGCGATTTATTTTATTTATTTTCCCTGTGATCATTTCTGAGGTGGGTTAAGGCGCATCCCGCCCCATTTACAATGTATTATTTTTCATGAGAAATTAAATTATTACGGGTGGATTAAAACAATTAGCACAAAGAAGGGAGGGGACTTGTTTCTGTGACGAATTACAGAGGTATACTTCCCACCCATCTTTATCAACTATTCTTCAACCGAGAAGCTAATGCAAAAATAAATAAGAAAAGGTTACAGTTTTAAAAGCTTGTGAATTGTTCTACAATAAATTTTGAACTACATGTCGTAATTTGTCATGCGTCGTTTTAAAGTACGGAGTCTTTAATCTCTGTAATCTTCTAAGACAAAATAAAATGTTTATTTTCTTCAACTAATGTTGTTCGTAAATGTTAAGTCTCAGTCAGGTCATCTGTCCAGACATATGGGAAACTTTTCACTTAGTCTGCCATGTCGCAGACTCTTACTACTAGCGAGGAACCACTACTACTTAAGTCCCGTGATGTTAACGACCTAAATTACTTCACCCAACCTTGCTCCAGCATTATCGCGTTATTGTTAAAGCTACGATGTCATTTACTTTGTTAAAAGAATTTCACCAGCCAAGCGGCACAAAAATAGAACGTGTTAAATTCGATTTTACAAGGAGCATCAGAGAATTTTAATCAGACCATAAGTTATAATCAATTTCATAATTAAATCAAGAAATGGTTTCAATGGAAATTCGACAAAAATCCAATCAATTTTAATTTAGAAACTAATCAAAAATATAGAAAACTGAACATCGCGCTTCGTTAAGCATAGCAAGCTTAAGGGGGTATTTCTATTTGTCCGAGTTTTTTTCAGACATTTTTCAAAAATTCATCAAAACTACAATTGTTAATATTTTTGAATGAATTTTTAAACATAAACCCTCCAGTTCTCAGAATTTCTTTCTCGAGAATTTTTCATTTTTCCATTTTCCTAATTTGGAACTGGATCAGGTGGAACATTATACTAAGATTAAAGGGAAAGAGGCGGTTGGGAATTGACACGTCGAGCACGATAGAAAAATAGATGTAAGCGGATCACGATCCTCTCTAGGAGGAGAATGTCGTTCTCTATTCGTGCCGACTACCAAGTGGCAGGTGTGGCAGGTCGAAGGATCCCAATAACATCCATGGAATTGCTCCATCATGATCGGACAAGAAGGTCGTAAGTCGTGACCAACGTCTAAGGAGAGACTTGTGCAAAAAGGGAATCATAAAGCGGAAGAAAAATTGTCAACTCCAGCTAGCATTGGCAAACTTCTGTACGCGTCGAACTTCAAAAAAAGTTCATCAAAATTCAGAGCGGAAATAGTTCCCTCGTCAGCTACAAACCTATAAAAGAAAAATATTTATATTGACCTTTCAAAAATATAGAGTCGTATCTTTTTTGGTGTTACCCACTCTGAAAGATAAACCGTAATCAATATCTGTAAATTGAATAGAGTGTAGAGAAAAAAGGAATATTTTTTAAATCGATTGAAACACGTTTATAGATATAGATACATAGAAATATCCTCTCCTCTTTTTCCTATCGGGTAATCCTTGCTCTATTTTTAACATTTGTGGATTTGTTGGTTTGCTATACATGAGTAATATGGAAGAATGTGTGCAAGGTCCCGCAGGCAATGACAACACATGCAAGCGTAATCCGCACAAATGTGGATGAACACGTAAACATAGAGAGCCATAGAGGATATGAAACATCCGGTAGCAGGAAAGCTGCTAAAATGTTGTCACCATTTTGCCCTACGCGACTCGCTCTTTCTCTAAGATTATTCTTCCCGGGGGTACGATAGGGGTAAAGCGTCGACTCGACACACACGTATGCGCCTGTATTTTCTGCAAAGTCGTTGCTTTTTTGATAGTGATCAAGAACTCTCTCGACAAATTGGTTGTATTGATTAGGTTATAAATGCTCTATATTTTTTCCTATTTTTAGTTGTTATTTGTAAATTAAAGAACCAATAATAACCCGTTTATTAACATTCTTTCAGAAACCCTCCCCACTCTTTTTTCATCCATTTTTTCCACCTGCTTTTCCCAATCTCCTTTTCAAACCATTTTTAAGAATCTCTCTTCCACTACCATTTTCAAAAAACCGTGATCAAACTCGTTTTCCAATCTTATTTCCTAAACTAGAGACGGCGCATTTTCCACTAAAATGGAAAAGTCTAGCATTTCTGAGGTCCCTCAATCGAAAACTATTGTCCAAAGAAAGCCTCTCGATATCCATGTTGGAAGTAAAAAGATAGAAAGTCTATCTATTTGAATCTTTTGCAATCTTCAGGATTGAAATAGAAACAAAAAATGAATCAAAATGTATCCATCCCTATCCATATCAATCTATCTCTATCTATTTTCTAATCAATATTTCTATCTTTTTGCATCCTTCGTCTATCTTCACCAATAATTTCCTATCCTCCATCTATCCACGCTAATCTTTCTTTATTCTCCGCCTATATACACTAATCTTTTTCTATCCCTTAAGCAATCTATAGCAGCACCTATCTTTTTCAATCTCCACTTTCCTATCTATGTCTATTCATTATCTAATCATTTAAATCCTTACCCGTCTCTTTTACATGCTTATCCTTTTTCAATTTCTACTAATCCATCCATATTTATCCTTGTAAAATCATTTCAATCTTTTTCTATCTCTTTTTAAGTATACTGCAAAGTCTATCCATTTCAATCTTTACCACTCAATCCAGTTCTATCCTTGCATAGTCTTCTCAATCCTTTCCTATTTCTCTTGAAGTATGTATATCATCAAGTCTATACATATCTATCTTTACCATTCAATCCATTTCTATCCTTGTATAGTCTTTTCAATACTTTTCTATATCTCTTGAAGTGTATTTTAAGTTTATCCTTCTCTATCCATTTCAATATAGGTTAGTAATTATCCTGAAAATGAGATTGAAAGGGATAGAGATGAATAGTCGCGAAATAATTGATTTTGAAGATATAAGCTATGAATTTAACAAAGTAATGGAAAAAGATAGAGTTAGATAAACAAGAGATAGATTGGGATAGAGCTCTTTTGGATAAGTAATACTGGTTTTTACAACACAACTCCTAAATCCTTCGTTAGCTCGCGTAGGACAGTGAACTCTATGCGCGTGGGTTCGCGTCCTCATATATGTGGATTTTTCAATGTTACATGTATTAGCGGTAGGATTAAAATAATATTTATGTACAAAATATTGTATTTAAAATATTATATTAGGCATGTTCCAATTTTTTTGGAAGTGATAGACTGAATGATAGAAAAAGATAGAGAAAATGGATAGTATAGATTCAAATTTTTTGAGAAGGATATAAAAGGATAGAAAAAGATAGTGCGTGAGTAAATGAGTAGTTTGCCTTCCCCCTCTCCTAACATCTTTAGTGGCCGCTCGGCACTGGAGGGGAAACCAGCCACCAAAGGTGTTAGGAGAGGGAGAAGGCAAACTACTCATTTACTCACGCTTGGACATCACTGGCCTAGTGAAAAGGATGGATACACACAAGGATTGAAAAAGATAGCGTTTCATGGATGCAAAATGTACATTTTGGGGAGGGGGGGGGATAGAAAATCTCTATCCTTTTCTATCTTTTTACTTCCAACAGGAATGATACTTAAAAAATTCATTCACCGTGTAACGATCTGTTTTCTGGTACTTTTGTATAATTATCTCAGCGGACGCTTCAACTTAGCCAGGATCAGGTTTTAGAGATAATTAAAACAAATAAATTATTTTTAATAACAAAAATAATAAAATATTCCTTCCTCTAGACAACACAAAGCTAAATTAAACTAGTAAGTCTGTGTTTAACGATTGAATGTATTGCGGTTCTTGAAACTAGTTACGCGGAATTTACGATTTACGGAAATGTTTGTTGATACGGTATTCGAAAAGGATTAGCGGTTAGACAGTTTGTGTCAATGAAATATCATAAAATAAGAGAACTCGGTTAACAAAACTAGACACACAGGTGATGTTTAACGGAATACATTTTATCGACGTTACTAGTCTTCCCCTCAACGGTAGGTATGGCAAGCGAAGAGAGGTTGACAGTTAAGACTGTTAGGAGGATAAAGTAAATTTCGGTTGCGCATAACCGTAGTCCATTATTAATAAATAATATTCATAGAAACACCTACTATCTATGTCGGCTTAATTTGTCTCTCACAGAAGCACCTGTTGAGAGCAAATTAATTCCCTAATTTTATGGTTTGGATTCTCGGAAAAGAGAAACTAGAATTTCGGTAAAATGCAGCGGTAGAATGTGTGAAATTACAATTTCAGAAGCGCCTGTGAATTGTGATTTCTGCGAGTTGGAGTTGGCTATGTCAGGAGCGCCTGAGCATAAACAACCCTCGAGAAGAGAAGTCGGTTGGGAATGGTAAGAGCGGAAGTACCTATGCCTTACGATTCCGGCTGGTCTTCCACACATGATAGGAGCGCCTATTCATACGGAGAAGACTTGAGACTTCACCAGACACGAGGCACGACTGGACTGACAACTAACACAGTGCTCTCAAAGTTGGCTCCCTGCGCGCGCAGTGTGTGTTGGCTTCCCACTGGAGAAATTCTGCCATTGGCTGTAATGTGGCGCGTGATTCAAAATCGAAATAAATCAGCCAATGGCAGAATTTCTCCAGTGGGAAGCCAACACATGCTGCGCGCGCAGGGAGCCAACTTTGAGAGCACTGAACTAACATCGTCGTGCAATGGCTGAAGCGCGGAGTAGGGATAGCAGGAGTGGGGGTAGACACTCGCAAGACTCGATAACGAGAGCCTGATAGAAGTGTGCGTGTGGTACGTACACGCGTGTAACCTATCGTTACAACCAGAAGACCGTCAAAAACGGGAAAAACCAACTATGAAATTGCACTCGCGGACCTAGACGGCCGGGAAGACGTACTTTCGGCTAGACAATAAAGAAATAGTACAACGATAAATTCTGAGAAGCGGGGGAAAGCTCGCAACCCGGAGTATGCAGCGCGATATGTAATGAGAATGTGCCCGCGAAGAAAATATTCGATGTGATTTCATTTTTCACTTGTAAATATGATATGAAATCACCCATAATATATTATGTATATGCATAATATAATTTATATACAATAATGTAGTAATTCTTTGAATCTTTTCAAGTTCGTATTTAAACTTGCTTGTCAATACAAACTTGAAATGGAAATTAATTTCTTTCTACACTCGAGACACTTTTGACTGGTTGTGTTGAGCGAAAGATATACATGGCAAGTAGCCAAATGTGAGCGAGCTTAATAACAGGAGGGCCTGAGCAGCAAGTCTTAGAATTCCAGCGAGACCGCAAGCGCGGGTATATGTGGTTAACACACCTGAGGGATTTTGAGTTATGACCGGAACCGGTAGGAGTGAACCTGGCAGCGACCCGCGCGCAGAAAGGGGTTGGAAAAGCGGCTCGAGTCGGAGGAAGCGAGGGTGCACAGACCGGCTAATGTGGTAACACGTAACGTCCGTCTCACTCACAAAACTGCATTAATTATTTCATATCCAAAACTCGATTCCCCTCCAAGCTAGAGAAAGCAACTTCGGGCTTGAGAATCCCAGAGCATAAAGCTCGGTTCACCTACACCCATAAAATAATAAGCGAAATAATCTCAAAGAGAAAATTGTCGCCTGTTAATTAGAATATATTATTTTCCTATTAAAAATATTGGGAATATTGAAGACTTAATTTGATTTGATTTTTTTAGTTTATTTATTCGTATTACTGAATTTCAATTTCAACCAATTTTATCAAATTTCATAAAATTGTCAACGATTATGAAAAACTGAAGAAACTAAACGATTTATTTAATGTTATTAATTGATTAATATAAATTTACTTTTGTTTAAAATATAAATGAAGAAAAAGAAGTTTATAACTTTTGTGAGAGACCTTTAGAGGGAAAAGTCGAACAGATTTGCAGGGCTATGAATTTTATATTTTTCATGGAATAAGGAATCCACCGTAAAAAAAAAACCTCGCTGAGAGACGCGATACTCTTTCATCCGGAACCTGCAAGTCTATGCATCGAATTTCCAACCCCACGATTGGTATTGGGAATTTTTTGCTCCGAAGATCTTACGTGGTTCTCCATACGAAATTCTATCAGCGATTTTAGATTAGTCTGATTCTAAATTTGGAATTAAATCAGTCTCCGATCATTCAGACAAGTGGTTTAGAAGGAGGAATTCTGATTAGTATGAGAAGTTTCAGGGTAATTTGGTAGCATCTCGGTTTTACTGTTGAAATATATCATTCAATAAGAAATTATCGTTTTTCTGAGAAATATATGTGATTGTTTTTTGTAGTTTACTGGGTACAAAATTTTATCTATCGAAATAAAAGATATTCAGGGATTTTTTAACACACTATTTGAAAGAGATTTAAGCGTGAAAACGGCCATAGATAGAGCGGCCGAGAATGGGATTATGAGTGTAATTTACAACAATTTTATATCCGAAATGATTTCAAAACATTTCGACAGATTTCCAGAGGTGGATGCTTTAACTTAGGAAGGGATGAGGAGGAGCTTTAGTTAGAAATGAAAGGGAAGCTTTGGTCGGAATGGAGAGGGGTTTTTGGTGGGGATGGGAGGACATAGTTTTGTAGTCGTATGGAGGGAATTTTGTTTGAAAGGAATGAGAGGGTTTGGGAGGTGAGTTGGTTTGAAAGAAAAGGAGAGTTTTTGTTTGAAAGAGGAAACATGAATTTGAGTTGTCAAAGGAATGAGAAGTTTAGGTTAAAAAGGGGCGGGGACGGGGTTTGATTGGAAATGGAAGGGGGGTTTTGATTTTAAGGGGAATAGGAGTTTTCGTTTGAAAGAGGAGAGACGTTTTGGTTGAGAAAGAAAAGGAGAGTTTTTATTGAATAGGAGAGGAGAGTTTTGGTTGAAAAGGAAAGGAGGAAGGGGATTTTTGGTTGTAAAAGCCAAAGTGATTTGATGAGAAGCGGAAGTGAGTTTTAGTTACAAAGGTGAAGCACGTTACTCTCTGCCAAATTTTTCATGATATGGAGAGAAAATGGAGAAATTGAATTATTATGTTAAAACTTGAACCGAATACTCTTAATATTTCATGTGATTGTTGATTTGCTTGCAAATATCGATAATAGATTTGCAGTGTACGTAAAATTTTCGCTTGCTTCCTAGTTTCCGACATAATGCTGATCAAAGTCGGTTCAAGATCCAACAATCAAGGAAAATAGTGGCAAAAAGGTAAAGTGAAGTAAAATAAAATAAGTATCAATCGAGACATCCCTAAACGGCCACCAAGGAAGCGAGAGCTACTTGGTACTCCGCGCGCATCAGATAAATTTTCAATCGGGAAAATTCTGAAAGAGCGACTTCTCTCCATCTCTTCTCTCGCCTACCGGTAGTCGAACAAGTTTAAAAATCGATGCAGTATGCTGCGGGAGTCGAGGCGTCTACATACATTCTACAAGGATAAGTTCCCCTCCTGAATAGGAAAGAACGTAGGTACATCGAAGATAGATAGACAGATAGATAGATATGTACAGCCATAGGCAATAATGGATTATTGCCTCAACATTTATTCCATTAAATTAAATTTAAAATCTTTTAAATCTTCAAAATCATCATTTCCACTCAAATCAAACTCCCTTCCCTTTCAGACGAAAATCCCCCTTCCTCTTTCCAACGCTTAACTTTCCAATTAAAACCCATCTTTCCCTCTTTAACCAAAACTTCTTTTTCCCTTTCCAGACAAAATGCCTTTTCTCCCCGAAACACAAAAATCCCCTTTCCCTATCAAATCAAACCCCTCCCTCACCGCTTTACAACTAAAACTCCCTTTCACTTTCCAAACAAAACTTCTGTTTCCCTTTCCAACCAAGACTGCTCTTGTAGTCCAGGCAGCACGTCGTAAAAAAGCATTATTTTCCGTAATAATTCCCAGAAGCAATTTTTTTTTTCGAAATAGCTTCTGGATCGGGTTCTGAATGACCCTTAAAAATGTGTGCCGTGGATCGATTGCCAAAGGGTTTTTTTTTTAAAGAATTTTCAAAAATCAAGTTTGCATGGACGGATCATTTCCATTCCGTTGTACAAAAAAAAGTTCAAATTAAAAAAGATAATGTGCAAAATTCTAAGAAAAAAAAAAGCGAACCTTCTATCTCTCATAGGTTTCGAGTTACAGTCATTTCAAAAAACCACTTTTCTTCTGAATTTCGTTGAATAATCACTACTTTTGGCAACATTATCTGTATCAACAAACCTAATGATTTTATGAAAAAATTGTCAAGAGATGAGTGAAATTTCATGTAGTTATCTTTAATTTAACGTAAAGGGTAAAGTCCTAACCCTAATAGGTCAAAAGTTATGACACCTCAAAGTGGGCTACTTTTGACCCATTTTTCCAGACAATTTCCCTCTGCAGAGTTTTCTTGTAACAGGGTGTTCTATGGAAAATTATGATAGTCATGCCAGAGAATAAAATAAAGTAAACAAAATTAAGCGTCAATTAAAAAAAAAGAGGATCATCTGGTGCTATTACTTCGTGATTTATGATCTCCCAAAAACTCCATTTTTTTTTGCATTTTTTCACTAAAGTAGTGATTTTTCGACGAAATTCAGAAAAAAGTGATTTTTTGAAATCACTGTAACTCGAAACGTATTACGGATAGAAGGTTCGCTTTTTTTTTTTGTTTTTCTTAGAATTATGCACATTATATTTTATAATTTGAACTTTTTTTTGTACAACGTAATCACTACATTTTTGTCCATCTGAATCCTTAATCGAGTCATCTCAATCCTTTTCTATCCTTTTTACAATCTTTTCTTTTATATCCACATCCATCCAAGTATAATAATTTCAATCCATCACTATCCTTCTTGAATTATACTATCAAGTCTATCCATTTCAATATTTATCTTTCTATCTAATTCTATCTAGATATCTATCTATACCTTTATACCTACATCTATTCGCGTATAATAATTTCAATCCTTCTCTATCACTTTTGAAGTATAATATCAAGTCTATCCATTTCAATATAGGTTAGTGATTATCCTGACAAAGAGATTGAAAGGGATAGAGATGGATAGCCGCGAAATAAATGAAACTGAAGATAGATTGGAATAGAGCTCTTTTGGATGAGTGATACTGGTTTTTACAACACAACTCCAAAATCTTTCGTTAGCTATGCGCGTGGGTTTGCATCCCCAAAGATGAAAATTTTTCAGAGTTACACGTGTTAGCGGTAGGATAATTAATAATTTTATAACTAAGGAAAGAAAAAGATTGCAAATGGGAGAGAGAAAGATATTCAAATTTTTTGTGGAAGGATAGAAGAAGATAGAAAAAGATAGAGCCTATCCCTCCCACTTTGGAGGGATAGAAAATCTTTATCCTTTTCTATCCAACAGGATATCTGTTATGTTTGAGGTATTGGAATTTCTATTTTTTTGCAATAAAGTAAAAAAATGTTAACAAAAGAAAAAATATTTTGTTCACACCCTTCACAATGAAATATACTAAAATAATTTCTTTGGATTTTTAGTTCAGATAAGTTGTTTTAGAATAATGGCGGTTATCACAAGTCATATAAAAAAAGACGTTTTCTGAAAACTGCCACATTTTGTCTAAACTTTCAATATATTTTAATGCAAAAATATTGTCAAGTACCACAAAATATGTACTTTCTGATTTATGAAAAAATAAGTCGACATAACGCCTTAATGAGCTAGCAACTGAAACAAGTTACACAGCAGTTTATTTTAGTGCGATTTAGAATTTACGATGTATCCACCACCCGCAAGCTTGAAAGTAAAAGGCTAGCGAGATATAGGAAATAAATTGCTTTTAGACCTCTATGGGTCATTTTTGTGCATTTGCAACGCTGTAAAATTATACATAATTGGAGAGCACTATGAAAAAAATGAGGTAACTATAAAATCATGTTTAGAGTAAAAATAGATTAGTTTTCCTTGGAACATTTTAAAAGTTACGAGTCAAGGTTTTACAATTGAAAGTGAAAATGTTAGAAAATCGCGTTGAGGAATTTTGATCCGGGAAATTGCAGATCAAAAATTAACTGCTCAAAAAAAAAAAGCAACATCAAAATAAATCTCACTTTATGACCAAAAAACCGTTTTTGGGTAGTTTTTTATGAACAATCACTTATAAGTTCCCTAATTTTTATCTGATTTGCAAATTCAGATATTTCAGACTGTGTATTGCTCATTTTGTTGAAATTAAAACTAACGAAAATGCAGTTGAAAATATTTGCGATTTTTTGTCATTTTTTCAACTTTGACGGTATTTTTCCGCTATTATTCGACCCTAGAGGTTTTTTTCAATACCATATTTTGAAAGTAAATTTAATTTCGCATCGAATGAGTTCTTTTTGATTTAAATTCGATGAAAATTGACGAAGTTATGTGAATTTTATAATTTTTTGACAAATCTGCATTTACGTAGCTGATGTGGAATTTTCATCTTTATTTAGATGTTTCATTTATAGTATTAAAATATTATTTATAGTACAACACGTCTTCACCCCACTGCCTATTGACCCAATGTGTAAATTTATTTAATTTAAATCTAAAAATAATATTTTTGTAATGTATTACTTGTGAGTCACCTACAAGTATGTGCATAAACTAATCCCTATGCCGCATCTAGGTACTAATATCTTTGGTAAGGATTCAACTGATTAGACCAGGAATAGACATGGAATAGGAAAGTAGGGATTGAAAAAGATAGGCGCTGCTATAGATTGCGAAAGGGATAGAAAAGGATTAGTGTAGATAGAAGGAGAATAAAGATAGATTGATGTGGATAGATGGAGGATATGAAATTATTGGATACAGAAAGATAGATATTTTGAGATTCAAAAGGAAAGAAATTATTGTAGATTAGAAAAAAGGTAGAAATAGATTGGCATGGATAGGGATGGACACATTTTGATTCAATTTTTTCTTTCTATTTCAATCCTAAAAATAGAAAAATATTCAAATAGATAGACTTTCCATCTTTTTACTTCCAACAGGGAAAAGATGCATGGTCATTATTTGTTCATTGGACGCGTGTTCATGACTTGTTAATATTGGTTGTGTCTATAAATTATTCCTGGGCTTGTAGTTCACAATTTGTTAAGAGGGGGTAGTGGTTATCAATTCGTCATTATCATATTCATTCACTTATTTGTCGCATTCATTTTGAGTCATTGCCTTTCTATTTTCTTTCAATTCTTTTCAATACCTTAATTAAGACAGATAAAATTTAAAGTCACTTTCTAAAAATTGAAAAAGTTCATGGTGAAGTGACTGAAAGGCAATAATGGTACAAAATGTACGAAGATGGACTCGGAACACAGAAGGGGTTAAGCGAGAACGCCGAGGGTTCGAATTTCGAATGCGGGACACGTAGACGCTAAAACGCCCCCATGATTCAATTCGCATCAACCACCCTTTTCTTCCTCCGGCGTCCTACACCATCCCACTCTGCCCACTTTTTCACTCCCCGAGTCTCAGCTGCAATGCACATCCTCCATCCTAGGACACCTCGACTCTGCTCACTGTGTCAACTTGCTACTTACTTCAATTCTCTGCCTTCACGGAATTAGCTTTCATCTCTTTTCTTCAATTCTTTTATTCTGCCATAGACGATTCCATCCCCACTCCCACCCCGCACCTCCTTTTCCCTTCGTGATGTACTAAGCGTGACTCCCCGCGATAAACACTCCCGAGCCGGCAAGCAAAAAATCCAATTCACTTCCTAGCTAACCCTCTCGTGGTATTCGAAACCTTCTCACCCTTTTCTCTTTTTACCCTCCGAGGCAGTTTGAGTGCTTTAAATAATATCGACAGTTTCCTGGTGTTGACTTTTTAGGTCGTTATTTTTTCCGACAAACCGGAAAAGTTCGATTACAGTTTCCTCTGAGAGGTGTGGTTTTAATTAGATGCATATTTCCACTTAGTCAAAAGTTTTTGACGTCAGAAAATAGATCACAGAGCTATGTGTCATATATGTGAGGATAAATTTTAAGATTTTATTTTAATGAGCATTTTTCAATTTTTGAATGAATAGCGATATTATGCACATTATGCATTTTGTTGAATTGAAGGCTTTTGACATTCTTGAACGAAAAAGAGCATTTCCTCCAACTGTGCATCCCCTACCTCTTGCCCGAAGGCGTCGAAGCTGCTGAGGCCGGCACTGCTCTCACATTGTCCTCTAGAAATGAAAATATTCCTGTATAAACTAAATTATTTTCCTCTATTTTTAAGAATAGAGATGAAAAATGGACTAATTTTACGATTTCCTCTCAGATTGAGAATAGTCCTCTAATAATGAATGTATTTACTCTTAGAACAAGACAACAGTGAATTAATACAATATTTATTGGAATTTTAAGGAACTTCATTTTTATATCTTTATTTAAAAAATGGATGTTCTTTAAAAGTTTCGATGTTTAACATAAGGACAGCAATCTAAGATATTTAACATGAATTCATGTTGGAAGTAAAAAGATAGAAAGGCAAAATAAATCCAAATGTATCCATCCCTATCCATGTCAATCTATTTTTATCTCTTTTTTAATCAACAAAAAACTCTTTCCTTTTGAATTTCAATATTTCTATCTTTCTGTATCATTCGTCGATCTTCGACAATTCCGTTGAAAAAGACCAAACATAACCTCAAAATACCCTTACTAACAAGTTATAACCAATACTTGATGATTTGTATTTTAAAATATCCATTTCCATTGAAAAAGACAAAACATAACCTCAAAATACCCTTACTAACAAGTTAGAACCAATACTTGATGATTTGTATTTTAAAATATCCATCTCCATTGAAAAAGACAAAACATAACCTCAAAATACCCTTACTAACAAGTTAGAACCAATACTTGATGATTTGTATTTTAAAATATCCAATTCCGTTGAAAAAGACCAAACATAACCTCATAATATCCTTACTAATAAGTTAGAACCAATACTTGATGATTTGTATTTTAAAATATCCATTTTCGTTAAAAAATAATAATATTAATAATTATTCTCTTCTCTCTCTTTTATTTTGTCATCGCACAAGGAATATATTCTTTGCACCGCATCTATTTATTTCATTCATAATAAAATAGAAGATGTTTCCAGTTATTATTGGCTTTGGACTACGTTTTACCATCGTTTGCCACTCTATATAGTCTGCATCACAGTTTCAAAGTCCTACACTCTGAACTTATCGTTCGTATGAGAAAATTCTTGTCTGACAAATTCGAGTTCTGCGTTCTAATCCCCTACCTTTGATCTGGGACCATTTTGATTTCTTTTTCGCATGAATTTTATTTTATGGCTCGTCACTCGAGAACCGTTCATTAATTTTATTTGATGATGCGATATTTTTTATCGCACATGCAAGTTTGAATCGATGATTTAGATTATAATGTTTATCTGCAGTAAATTATCTAGTGATTTTCGCCGAATTCACGATTGATCGTGTTTTTCATCTAGGCGATGTCATGATTAGACTATTCTCTTGTGTCTTTATTTTTATGGATTTATTGAATTGTACTGTTTGACTCATTATCTGGTATTAATACATGGAATTATTGATAAAATATTGATAAAAATGGACAAGAAAAATTCGATATTTGTAATATAAAAACAAGAGGTGCAAATAGAAAGAGGTTCATTCCATGTAAACCTATATTAGTTGCACTTGAGTTGTAAAGAATCATTACAATGTCTCGTATCTTCATTCTCTTATTGATTGTTGCGGTTTTCGTATCAGCGGGTAAGACTACTTTTCACAATAAATTACTATTTCTTCTCAAAATGATTTTACAATACTCCCAATTCATTTCAAATCAAGCAGGTTTGGTACCTCATTACTATTTTCAAACAGTTACGCAATGTTTACAAATTTAAACAATATATGAAATACATTTTCGGAAAGAATCTAGTGCTTCTTAAAGTTTTTAATTCTTAGTAAAGAGAAAAGTTCCCAAGTTTTAGGCAAAAACTTCGAGGACGAAGTGACGAAAGTTAGGATTACTAATAATAGTTTAGAAATAATGATTAAAAAAATAATTGGCGGCCATCTTTAATTTTTTCAAAATTTTGAGTTTTTATTGTCATCAAGTGCTTTCTAATAAATAAATCTGCCTTTTGTATAAATTTGACGAGATTTTGTTATCAATTGTTGTAATTGTAATTTTGGTTGAAATTTAGGAGTCCGCCATTTTGTAAATTTTGCAAAAAAAATTTTTGCATTTAGATGTGTTTTTTTTTAACACAAGTAGTGTAAAGTTCACAATTGCACAGAGCCAAAAGATTAATTTATTTAATCATTACAACAAAATAAGGGGTTGAGACCAAGAAGAATCGAAAATCGAAAAATAAGGACCACCCTAGTGTACACGGAATAGTGTATACTATCCTTTCTAATTACACTATCATTTTTGACGGTTTTTGAATTTAAAAATTTTGTATTTTTCTGATAACGTCAGAAATGAAGAACGCAGGGGGCTGAAGCCCCAACACATTACTTGCAACTCCTAAGAGTTGCGGAAAAAATTCAACATGGAATGATTGTGGAGATGACTGTCAAAAAACAACATGTCAGCATCATGTAGATGACACTGAAGAGATTTCTTGTCCTCCAGTACGTATAAGTATTCAGTTTCCTCTATTCTAGTTATAAGTCTCATTTATGTATGAAATGTTATTGAATTTCTTTTTAATTTTAACAGGTGTGCATAAAAAAGTGTGAGTGTAATCCTGGATACATATTAAACGAAATAAATGGACAATGTGTGAGACCTAAAAACTGCCCTCCAAGAACCATATAATTTCCAGAAATTTTATTTAAGAAATTATTCACGTATTACTTATTGTATGTATTTAATTTGTAATTTTTAAAATTGAAATATTTTGCGATTAAATGAAGATTACAATATTCTGCACGGAGAGAATTATTGTGGCAAAAGTCGACATGCTCGAATCGATCAAGTGGAGGAGGCCGAGCACAGCATTTTGTTATACAAATTTCGTAAAGTTTACCTGTATAAAATGGGATGCATCTTTGCCATAAGAGTCTGGTAAACTTTTCATTCCTATAAAGTATATCTTCCTACTTTTTCTTGCACAGAATTCCTTAGTAATCTGTGTAAAAGTTACTCAACTACCTATTTAGGTAACATATCTCATAGTTGTCAGATATCAAACACGACGCTGCGCCTTTGCGGCGAATAGCTGAGCTGGCAAAAACGTGTCAAAAAATGTCCGCTTTATTCGCGATTTTATTCCACTACGAATCTTGATATTTTAGCTAACCTATTAATTTTTCCAAACAAATAAGGGGCATATCTCCATCGTGCACTCTAAATCTCCACCCTGGCCAAACGGAAATTCAATCAGTGCATTTTTAGAGTCAAAAAGATATATATACATTCGAACCTCCCGAATTTCACCGCATTCCCCTCTCGAATTTCACCGACAGGTTTCTCATTAAGCACGTGATAAGTGCGCATGCCATGGGACTCAGCATCTGATTGGTTGCTATTGGCGCGCAGTTTAAAATGCTGAAAATACTCAAGACGCATGCGCAATTGGTATGACATTTGAGAGCAGGAATTTGGTTAAATTTGAGAGGGTCTCCGGTCTGGATTTCGTGGAATTCGGGAGGTTCGAGTGTATTGAAATGAGCTGACAGATTAAATTCATTCCACAGATTTCGAAATTTTTTTTTTGTTTATTCATATTTTTTTGTCTTTTGCTCCAACAGTCTAGGCTCTATCTTTTCCTATCTGTTTCTATTCATCCCAAAAAATTTCAATCCACTTTCTTCATCTTTTTCTATCTTTTAGTCTATATCTTCCAAAAAAAATTTGAATATCTTTCTATCTCCCATATGCAATCTTTTTCTATCCTTAGTTATAAACTTATTAATTTTCATGTTTTGAAAATGCATAATAATGTTTTAAATACAGTATTTTATACATAAATATAATTCTAATTTTCCGCTAACATATGTAACACTGAAAAATCTGCATCTATGGAGGCACGAACCCACGTGCAAAGAGTTCGCATGCCCAACGCTTAGTACACTGAGCTAAAGAAGGATTTAGGAGTTGTGTTGTAAAAACCAGAATCATTCATCCAAACGAACTCTATCCCAATCTATCCCTTGTCTATCTAAATCTATCATTTTCAATCTCTATGTGAAATTTACAATTTATATCTTCAATCTCCTCATTTATTTCTCGTCTATCCATTTCAATCCCTTTCAATCTCTTTTTCAGTATAATCACTAACTTTTTGTCTCTAGCTTATCTTATTGCTTGTGTAATAAGTCTTTTTATTTTTTTATTTTCTTGCACTAATTTTATAATCATAATTAAAATGTATATATACAATAAGTTTCATGATTTTAAAATTTAAAAGAGATTCAAATTGCGAAAAGTCACAAAAGCGTTAAAATGATTAGGCACATAGAAATAGAAAAATATACGTATATGGTATAAAATGTGACGGGAAAGTCATTTTAAGTATTAGAACTCCAAGTTCCCGTGAACATCAAGGCGGGAGTGTTTGACGAATCAATTTAAAGTAAATGATATAGTAGGTTCCTTATCGACTAGCAGCGAAGTCTTGCGTTCGAGCGATAGCAAGTGCGCAACTTTACCGACTCTGCGTAGTCGAGAACATCTGTGAGGAGCTCATTCTTGTGTCACCCTTCCTGGCCAAAGGAGGTTTTATAATTTATGTATATTTGTCGACAAAATTGTAATATCCGAACGTATGGTGTGATTTGGTTTGAGTGTGGATTACGTCGTATAGAGACGATTATGTTATAAATTGATTATGGTCGACTTATGTGGGTATCAGTTCGTATAATAAATGTGTATCTGGAACTAATTGCTCAAATATGATTATTAATGGGTCTTCCCAAGTCCCACGCCTTATTTTACTTTGCTTTTGTTAGTAGTCAATTGCTCTAGAATATATTGAGTTAGCTTGTCGCGTTTGTAATATTTTATCTCGCTAATTGTTTCGAATATGCTAGAAATTTATTCTTCGTTTTGTACAAAAAGTACTAAATTTCAGTTTTTTTTTCACTCTATACTCTCTAAATCTGAATTAGTGAAAAGTGAGCCACTAATTTACTTTAGTGAAAATTTTTACTAATTATTAGTTGTATTTCACTATTTCAATTCGTAGTTTTCAACTTTTCACTAAAGTTTTAGTTAAAAATAACTAACAATTAGTAGAATTTTTCACTAAAGTAAATTAGTAACTCACTTTTCAGTAATTCAGATTTAGAGAGTATATACAAACTTCAATTTTAAAAAAGAGTGGAACTGTGCAGCGAAAAAAACGTCTAATTGAAATATTTATTAAGTAAAATGAAGAGAATAAGTTTTAAGTATAGAACTTGAACCCAATAGTTTCACAATTTTTATATAAAGTATATTTTATAAAAAGAATCCCTGATTTTTAGGAATTTTTTTAAAGGTCCCTAACTTACAATTTACAAAATTTTAAACAGAATGTGTGGAATTTCGTAGAAGTTTTAAATAGCACCACATGGTGAATTTAATAATAGGAATTAAATTGTTTTAAGAAGTCCTGTGGATGTGCTAGCCCGGGAGATTCTATTCAAGAACATCTGAGAAGGTTTTGAATATTGCATTACAGTTTTCTGCTCTCTGTCCGATGTAGCAGCACCTGTGCTCTTGCCATAATATATATGTATAGCAAACTTCCTGTCCTATACTCTTTTTATAAGAAGGCTATAAATATCAGGTCAAAGAGTTGAAGATATTGTTTTATATGTTACGTCCTAAGAATCGTAACACATTTCCAAATTTCAATAAATAGTAAAGGAAACGGTGGTTCTTCCTCGTCTTAGATAGGGAAAAAGGATTCTCTATACTAGGATGAGGATAACCGCCTTGATTCAAATAAAAACTCAAAGATTTAAAATTACAAGATATTTATTTAACTACTATTACAAGACAACCCTCTTTAGAAAAATATCTCTTGAACCAAGGAAATTGCTTTCCTTACCTTAATATTTTTATATAGTTTTTGGATCAAACTCTCTCTCTCTTTTGCCCTGGAGAATGGACTCTGGTTCCTCCTGGTCCAATCCTGGATGGTGGATATCACTCGGAATTAAAGAGGTTTTCCGCGCAGAGTTTAAGTTTAAAAGATTTCAGAAGACTAAATCTCACACTAGATGATTCCACTTCATGTGGTAAAAACAGACTAGGGACTCAGCAGACTAAGCAGATGAAAACGGACTCCACAGATGAAACAGACTGACTATTTGGGCCTGAACCCTCTGTTTTTATATCCTAGTTTTCCCATTAATTAGACGATACCAAAATGGCCACTAAGCATTTTGCTAGGGAAAGTTGACATTTATGGGGTTGAACTGCGCAGCTTCCATTAATTTATGTTTTCCTCAAATCTTGGTGATTCAGAGGCAGGTGGCCGGATGTCTTAAAGTACTTTGGCCTAGATGAGTCATATGGGTCGATGTATTGACTGTATTCAATAGAAGTGACCACAGAGAATTGGTGTTTTTCTCGCGGGTACGAATCGCAGGTATTAGAACAATGAGTCAGGTTTGAGTTGACATTTAGAAAATAGGTCGACCCTGATTTAAGAAAAGGAGTGTTCGTTCCGCATCGTTTTTATGGATCCAAGTACTTGAATTATATGATACCTTGAAAACGAGTTTCCTGAAGGGTGTGTGTTTCATAATATTCGAATGCAAGAATTATGCGTTTCGAAATTTGTCTTAGAAGATGTGCGTTTTACAAGAATTGTGTGGGTTGAGAGTCTTTCTTGCAGGATGTGCGTTTTACATTATTTGGAAGGTTTGAGTACATGAATTTATGTGGTGCGTGAAAACGATAGTTTTCTAAAGAGGCGTAGGATAGTTCATGTTTAGTATTACATTGATTTCTAATAAAGATTATAGTTATAGAATATAAAGGTTTTTGGTATTACATCGCAGGATGTGACACATTGATTAAGTAGTGATTTTAAGTAAAGATTATATAATATAAAGGTATGCAGTATTACGTCGCGGAACGTGACATATATTTCACTTTTCATTTTTTATCTTTTAATATAATCTACAATTATTTTTTAAGTCAATCCGAGTTAATCTAAACTCCATTAAAAATAAATCCTATCTTCCGAACGAAACCAGGTTAGCGTTTATTTGCATTGAAAATTCAAATTGATTGAATCCCACGAAGTTTTAATTCTCAAACAATTCGAAATTTTTAAATCCAAAGTGATATCGAATTGTAGGTGAGATTCGAAATATAAATTTAAATTATGTTGAAACTAAGGGGATAAAACTTTTTGAGCAGTTTTTCATCATTGAAAAGAATTATTATCGCACGCAGAAAAATAAATCAGTTAAAGTTAGAGATCTGTTGGAAATTTCTGCTATTCTATCAGATAAAGTCGGGTTAAATTAATAGATAAAATCTGTTAATCTCTCCACTCTATATGAAAATTTACAGAAACATTTCTGTGAATAAATTTGCTAACATAGCAGAAAGAATCTGTTATATTTACAGCTTATAAGATCTGTTGATTCTAAGCAATGCAAATTTGTAAATTTAACAGAAGAAATCTGTAAATTTCACAGATTTCAATTTGTTCCCATTAATGCGTATGATTGAGTACATTGTGCAAAAATGTGGAAAAACCATCAAAATGAATCCAATTTAACTTTGAAGTCAATGCAAGGATTCCAAACCGAATGAATATGAAAGAATCTGAGGTTGAAGCCAGGATTCCAAGTTAGATATCCTATCCCTTTCTATCTCCCACCTATCCCTGTCTATCTCTTTCTACCTCCATATCAATCAACATACACGCTTATCTCTTTGACTGTCCTCTTTTTTATGCCTTTCTACATCTTGTCTATCTCCATCTATATATTTCTATCATCGTCTCAATCCACATCAATGCCTATCTCTTTCAATCCCCACTTCTCTACCTTTATCTCCGTATAAACCCTTTCTATCTTCTAGTCAATCTCAATTCTCTTTTATCTCTTTTCATGTTCAGTTCTCTATCTCTTTCGATCTCCATCTCAATTCACATCAACATTTATCTCTTTCAATCGCCAAATTTTTATTCCTTCCTATTTTTCGCCTATTCTAGTCTATCCCTTTCTATCTCCTTGTCTATTTCGATTCGCTCTTATTTCTTTCAATCCCCACTTTTTTATTCCTGTCTATCTGTTCTATTCTCGTTTATGCCTTTGTGTTTCCTTGTCAACCAAAATTCGCTCCTATCTCTTTTATCCCCACTTTTCTATCCATTTCAATCTCTACCCCATCCTCTTCCATCTCTTTCTATCTTCTTGTCAATCGACATTTATTGTTGTTTCAAACCTTTATTTTTGTCCCAGCTTATTTATAAACATATTTTTTTGAATTTCCTCTTCTCTTTTTCAATTAATCAATTAATCAATTAATAGTTCGCTGTCCTACGCTTAGTCCACTGAGCTAACAAGGATTTAGGTGTTGTCTTGTAAAAACCAGTATCACTCATCCAAAAGAGCTCTATTCCAATCTGTCCCTTGTTTATCTAACTCTATCTTATCTTGAATCTCATTTATTTCGCGGCTATCTGTATAATCACTAACCTATATTGAAATGGATAGACTTGATAGTATAATTCAAAAGCTATAGAGAAGGATTAAAATTATTGTACGCGAATAGATGTGGATATAAAGGTATGGATTGAAAAGGAGAGACTTCCTAGTAGATTGTAAAAGGAGTAGAACAGGTTTGAGATAATTAGATTAGGAATAGATACGGATAAAAATGTAGTGATTGAAAAGAATTCACTTGATAATACAATTCAAGAGAAACAGGAAAGGATTGAAAACACTATATGTATAAGGTTAGAGATGGATAGGAATGGTAAAGATTGAAATGGACAGATTTGGTAGTATACTTCAAGAGAGATAGAAAAAGATTTAAATGATTGTATAAGGATAGATGTGGATAGATTAGTAGAGATTGAAAAGGCTAATAAGCGTGTAAAAGAGATAGGTAAAAATTCAAATGATTAGATCAGGAAGAGACATGGATAGGAAAGTAGAGATTGAAAAAGATAGGCGCTGCTATAGATTTCAAAAAGGATATAAAAGGATTAGTGAGGATAGAAGGAGAATAAAGATCGATTGGCGTGGATAGATGAAGAATAGGAAATTATTGGTGAAAATAGACGAAGGATACAGAAAGGTAGAAATATTGAGATTCAGAAGGAAAGCGATTATTGTACATTAGAAAAGAGATAGAAATAAATTGGGATGGATAGGGATAGATACATTTGGATTCATTGTTTTTTTCTAATTCAATCCTAAAGATTGAAAAAGATTCAAAAAGGTCATGTATTACTTATCCGATGCCTACCTTACTGAAATTTTTACCTCTGCAACGTCAGTTCTAAACTTATTGAGATATCAAGTAGAGAATTTCTTAAATCAAATTAAAACTTTAAGGTACGTTTATCTGTTCCTAAATATTTATATTTATAAACAAAAATTATTTTGAATTTTTTTTTGTATTTTAATAAAAAATTTGGGACCAGATAAACGTACTTTAGCATATATTCGTAAATATTACGCCGTCCTTGTGGGATCGGAATGATAACTTAAGTTTTCAAATTATTTTTTTATGACAAACTGTATGCCCGTAAATCTTCTTTATCTAAATAGTAATCAAGAATCACGTGAAAGCAATTTGAGCCATCTTGACACGAAATAAGTACATAATAATTGCAAACTAATTGCTGATTAGTTTCAACAACGGTAAATGTGTAAAAAAATTTTTTCTTTGTGGATTTCTATAATTTACAAGATAGCTTAATAATATGTTTGAACTGCAAATAAAATTAAATCCTTCATATAACGGATGACGTTCTAGTGTTTATCGTGACATATTTTTATGAAACTATAAATGTAGATTAACGCTTTATGAAACTTTAATCATAAAATAGAAGTTCAACAAGAAGTTACACTATAAACGTCGAACGCTTTGCAAATTGTCCACTCATTAAATCTAAAAAGATTGAGAACAGTAGAATTCCATCATCTGGACCGGTATTTTATTCTAAAGAAATGGCAGAAAAAATCTATATCTGTCTTTTAATTCTTTTTGGATTTCTATGTGAAGGAATTGTTCAAGTGTACTCAGGAAATGTTGGTAAGATTATATGCTATGAACCTGGATCAAAACAGGGAGGCGAATATGTAATTTTATTTCACTTTCACATGAATCTATATTCATCTTACTTCATTTTTTAGTCAAAATTCACAACAGAAATAATCCATTTTGAAATTCACTTATGCGAGATAACAATATTTTTTTAAAGTAATTTTCCTTCACAATGATTTCCCTTTTTTCGTATTTTAAATACAAAAATAAATTGACACGTAGTTTTTTATTTCAACATGCTATAAAAAATAGAATTTTCAAGTTACAAATGCTTAAATATCTTGAATAGAAAAAATTAAAGATTTGTAAAAATATTCTAATTCGTAAACTATTTCTTATAAAACAATGAAATTTTCAAGTAAAGTCAACGATTACATACACTTTGCATATAACGATGAATTAAAAAATTATTTGTTTTTTTATACAAGAAATATGAAATTGGTTTAAATAAATGGCATTTGGGGAAAAGGGATATCTTAAAAATGGTTTTTTTCACGGATAAATAAGGCGAATAACACCCAAAAATTTCAGAGTGGACTATTGAGTTCTTTTTATTAGACTGCTAATTGTTTAAAGAAGGGTCAGCTTCGAGCGCGTGATGTGATTTTTTTTTCATAAAATATTTCAATAATTATACTGGGCACCAAAATCAATGTTAGCACTCATAAGGAAGATATGTAATTAGTTTTTATAAAGAAATATATGGATGAGGTAATCAAAGACAAAATTAACTTTTTGGTAAATAAAAATGCTGAAATATTCCATAAGAATAATACTCGTCACAAATAATGACCATATATCAATAATTGCTATTGTTATAAAAATTTTAATATACAATTAGACAATTTTTTCAAGTTTTCATAAAAATATGTTGTTTTTTTCATCCAATGCATTTGAAATAGGTTTGAAATAAATTATTTAAAATAAAAAACTGTAATAATTAAGTATTTCTTATTGTTAATAACAAAAATTATAAACAAATTCCAAAATTAGTCATTTTGACTTAGAAAAAAATTATTTCTGAAACATCTTCCAGGCAAGTGAACAGTAATATTTTAATAAATAATAATGATAAATAATTTTTGTTATTATAAATAATAACTGTTTCATGATTACAATTAATTATTTTAAACAATTTATTTCAAACATATTTTAAATGCTTTGGATGAAAAAAGCAACATATTTCTATGAAAACAAATTTCTAATTTGAATTTTAACACTGAAAAGCGATCTAGTCTCTTATCGCAAAATTACGTCTCGATAATTTTAGAATATTTAGATATCAACGAATCTCAAATTAATCATATGTCAGTAATTTACGAAAAACGTAAATAACGATAAGTTTGTATGTACAGTGCCCTGCATTAATGCCTTCCCTTGTAAACCTGTCAACCCAACCCTGGTTTTCATTATAATCTTATGGAAAGTAGGGTTGGGTTGCCATGTATACAAGGGAAGGCATTAATGCAGGACACTGTACAACAGATTTTATCTGTAAATCCAATAAAAATTTGCTGTTGAATCTACAGAAATAATCTGCTGTCCCTATTCCAGCAGATTAAATCTGTAGATTCGACAGATATTTTTCTGCATATTCTGTTAGGTTATTTTAGTTGAAATCTTACAATATTCAAATTGACATCCTTCTTCGCTCAGAGTGGTTCGAGGTTTACATAAACTAAATTTAATGAAAGAGAATTAGTTTATAAATCTAGTATTGAAAGAGTGCTCCGAAAGTTCGTGGTGCGAATCAGCCACTTTTAACGTTTGAAATCATGGAGGAATCCAGAGTAATAAAGAACCAAAAATGTGATGTCTTAAATAATCAAACAAAATTTTAGTAATCACTTTAATCTAAAAAGCAATCAATGAAATCTGGGTTTTAATTCATGTTAAGGGTGTTGGAGCCAAGTTCTAATCTAAAAATTCGATTTCTTCATTTTACTCAACAAATATGAAATTTGGAAATTTTCCCTCTGTAGCATTAATCAACTTTTAAATACAATTTAGCGTACAGAGCGAGAAAATATATAATTCAAATATTTTTTAAGTAAAATGAAAATATTAAATTTTGAAGTTAGATTTTGAATTCCTCGTTTTATGCAAAAAGTATCGAGATTACATTTTTTTCGCTCTGTATGCAGTCTTATATTTGAAAAAAGATTAGCGCTACAGAGCGCAAAAATACTTATCTACAATTTTCGTTGAGTAAAATGCGGAATGGAATTTTGAGCTTAACACTTGGATCCAACACCCTTAAAATAAAATCATCTAGTTAACTCGGTTTATATAGGCAATCTGTATTTTTAAGAAGGGAATCAGAGGCAGTCTGAAGCGGAATCAAGTGCAGTCCAAGGTGCAGTCAAAGGGAATCGAGGTTCGAACGGTTGTGAAAATATTCTCGTGCGCGGAAATATTGCTCAGTGACCTGCTTTGTGTAGCTACGTCAGTTTTAGGTTGTTTTCGATTTTGACCTCGAGCTCATCTTACCAAGAATTTTTTCTGAAATCTGAGAATTAACATGATGCTAAAGAGGAATCTATTTGTATTTAGTCGTTAAGCGTCGAAGAATTGAAATTGCAAAGCAAGAGTGGAATCTGGCTAACCTTAGACATTAGTTTTGAAATCATTTGAAATCGTTTGAAATAAATTGAAATCGATTGTCAAGATTCTCCTGATTTCAGAGTGAATAGCCCCTCGCAATAACTCTTTAAAGTAAAATTTTGTTTGCCAAATTGAACGTACCTTCTTTATACGAGGAATATCCCACTTTTATACATTTCAAATCCTCAGAAGATAAAAGTTACAATAATTTTTAAAGAGAAGTGTCTGCTCGGACTATTTAAACGAGAGTGAGTAAGGATTTTCCCGAAGGAATTAGAAATGCTTCGATGTCAATTCTATCGAATCTTAAACGATTCGTCCAATTAGTGATCATAATCAAACAATTATAATTTCGATAATTATCGAAATTACAGGCTCGTAGCGTGGCTAGGAAGTACCCTGAGTCTCAGACAGACCATCGTAAAGAAATTGTAGATTCATTTGTGGAGTCGATATTTAAGCATCCAAAAGTCAAAAAAAATCCTTCGGCTCTCCCTTAATTTGGAACCCTTCTCGTTATCATGATCCGAATCAGGTATCGACAACTGTCTCTTGTAATTGGCATATGTAAAACAAAAAAAAAAACAAAAGACATAAATACAAAAAATCGATTATTACCGAAAGTGCTCTTTGGAAGTGACTCTCGTTCGGAAAATATCCCTTTTAGTAAAAAGAATTAGTAACGAGGAAAAATCCATCTCGTTATACTTGTAAATCAAAATTCGCTGCAATCTTTTTCTTTTTCTCTCTTAAAATCTCCAATCTCCACTTTTCTAGACCTTTAATTCTCTCCTGTATCCTCAACTATCTCTTTCTATTTCCTTGTCAATCGACATTTACTGCTATGTGTTTCATACCCCTGATTTCTCTCCCAGCATATTTTTAAACTTATCTTCTTGAATGTTTTTCTTTTTGTTTCAATACTCTTTTCTATTCAAATTTATTTAGAAAAAGGATAGAAAAGGATTTAGAAAAGGATAGAAAAAGGGGAATTCAAAGAGATGTGAATTGTGAATTGAATTGCGTGAATAGAAAGGAATAGAGAACTGGAAATGAAACGAGATAAAAGCGAATTAAGAATGAAAAGAAGATAGAAAGTTATAGACAGGTATATACAAAGATAGAAAGAGATAGACGAGGATAGATAAAAGATGTAACGAGATAGAGGAGTGGAGATTGAATGAGATAGGCGTTGATATCCATTGAGATGGAGATAGAAAAAAAAAGACGGGGATAGACAAGAGATAAAAAGGGATAAAAAGAGGAGATTCAAATGTGTGTACAAAACATTGTAGTTATAAATTTATTTTTTATAACATCAAAATTGAAAATTCGACTTTCGTTGCCTTTATAGTGGGTTGAAAGTATCAGTTTCAACCTTAGGTTTGAAAGTAAAAACTGAACAGAAGGCATCGAAAGTTGAATTTTCTATTGATGTTATGGAAAATAGTATACGTGACATGGAGAAAGGTGACAGTTTCACTCGTGAAATTGTTGCCTTTCGCCCCTCGTCACGTAATATACTAATTTTTAAAATATGAAGATTAAGAAGTTAATAAAGGAGATATAGCCTTAGGGTCAGGGATAGAAACAGATACAAATTACTAGCATGGTCGTACAGTAATGTGCAACGATGCCTTCCTCTCTTTTGTAACGACCTAACCCTGATTTCCATAAGATTTTAATGCAAAACAAGGTTGGATCGTTACAAAACAGAGGAAGGCATCGTTGCATGTTACTGTACTGTAACGCGTTCTGTCTCGTAAACGTGAAACTACGACTCACGATCTAATTAAATATGGAAAGACAGCAAAACATCAAATCTGTTCATTAAATCGAATTAGGATTCGAATTTATAAGGCGCCAGTTGGATGTGTTTCAACACAGACAACGACGAATCCCATCTTTTCCAAATTAACCTGAAAATCCTATAAATAGAATAGCTAGCTTAGTCTCAAGGTCATAGGTACGAAGGGCACAACGGAATAATTGGAGACAACAATTTCTCATGAGAAACAATTAAATACATTTAGCAAAAGAAATATTCGAGAATCAAAATGAAAAGGTTGCATAACCGGAGATCTGATAATTAAGTTGATAATATGCAAGTCGATAATTAAATAATCGGAACTCGAGATAAATTAGTTCATAATACATGTGAAAAAAATCTAGTTTGCATTAATACATTGTTCACTCAAAGAATTTAAATAGAAAATTGGATCAAAAGTAAATTATCAAATGATAGGCGACTATCCGATAGGCACGTTACGTAACGTTACAAACTTACCGAATATCGCTAAAATGATATTAAATTCAATACGGAACCGATAAATTAAGTCAAATGACTGAATATCTAGAAAACAAGACAGATGAAATGATATTAAATGCGAGCACTCCCGAGATCATAATATCAAATTATAATATAAAAATCGATATAGAAAAATGGCGAAGCGGGATAAAGTGGTCTACAAACGGTCCACAATTCATCAAAATCCCCACTTTATACCACTTGCCAGAACACAAACTTCACTGTACCTCTGCCATAATCGACGACGAACCAATTTAAATTTAATTTCTTGTAGAATATGGCCACTTGGCTTCAGTTAAACTTTATATAAAAATTTGTGGCTTCTAGCCTCTAAGACTTTTGGAAAGAGAGTGTAGAAGGAACGTGAAGACGGAAGTTCATTGACAGGTGGGCGGAAATCAGCAGGCCACCATCATGAAAGTTCGGTTGATTCCGGCCAATCACGACAGCCAACGATGTCATGTGACTAGTGACGTAATTGAATATTGTCCTGTCACTAGTCACCAATATGG
>UCOK01018368.1:0-24972 GCA_900474325.1 Synergus umbraculus | reverse complement strand
ATCGTGCGTTGTTTTACTTCTAATTTAGGCTTTCTTTCATTTTTTGGATTTTCAAAATGTTATGTCTTTTTTATTTATCCAAAAAAGTCATTAAGAAAAATTGTTCGACTTTTTGAGTACTACGAACATCCGTCTTTAGAATTCTTAAGTTAAATAATATCTTCTCTGATGAGAATGTAAAAATATTTGATGTTATTAAAAGTATTTTTCACGTTTAAATAGAAAACTATGCATCCTATTGAAAAATGGTTCAAGGAGAACTTGTAGACCTTTTTAAGGACAATATTTATGTTTCTTATCATTTTCTCTGTATCTCGCGTTATTTGGCTCAAAATTTGAATTTTCGATTTTTTAAGGAAATTCAAAAAGTTGTTATGCCTATTCTATAGGGTATTCAAAAAGAAACATTTTTCATTTTTAGACTTTTTTTCATATCGTGCGTTGTTTGGCTTCTAATTCAATTTTGATTTCTTTTTTTTTGGATATTAAAAATGTTATAAGTCTGTCAATTATTTTTTTATCCAAAAAAGTAATTAAGAAAAATTGTTCGACTTTTTGAGTACTATAAACATCCGTGATTAGAATTTTCATATTAAGAAAAAAAGTGGTTTTAAAATTTTTCAAAATGCTTCAACTTTTTGAATTTTTATCCAAAATAGCTGGCTAAAGAAGTTGACCTTCATTTTAGGACACTAAAAGAGTATACCAAAGGAAAATCCAATCGGTCAATTCTTTCGAAAGTTATCGTGCTCACAAACTAAAAATCTACAGGCAGACAGACAGACAGACTCACAGACAGACACACAGACAGACACACAGACAGGCAGACACATTCGTAAAAACATGTTTTTCGGGTTCAGGGGGTCCCAAAACGTGAACATTTGACAAAAACTGGGGGGGTCAAATTTTGCACAAATCTAATACCTTCTCTGATGAGAATGTAAAAAATAATAAATAACATAATAATATAAAAAGTATATGAAATACATATATAATACAAATAATATAAGGATAATAATAAATGAATAAATAATATTCATTAAATCAATTTCAATAAATTATAAATTAGAAAAGTATCTCGAAGTTTTTAACAAGTGTTTAGAGAGGAAATTAAGGATGAATTTAAAGCTGTATAACAATAAATTAAAAGCATTCGAAAAAAATATTTATGTAATTAATACAAAATCGTGTTTAATATAGTTCAATATCAAATTATCAAACTTCGAATTAAAAATAATTAATTTGAAACGCTTTTAGCTTATTAAAAAGAATCTTAATTTTGAATGACGAATGCCCTGAAATTTCTAAAATGAATCTAAAATGTTTATAAAATGAATCTACTTTGTAGAATATAAAATATTTTTTAAAACGAGAAAAACTATATTAGAATGAAAAATTTATAAATAAATTGAAAGGTCTGAAATTTATTGAGTTGATGTTTAAAATTTTGTTTTTTTCATCAAAGATATCTCATCAAGAAGAATTATTTAAAATATTTTTTTGCAAAAACATTTCTAGCGTATTCGGCTTTTTTTAAAAATGTTTTCTTCGTTAATGTTAAATGAAAAAATTTATATAATGTAACTTATCACCTTTTATTTATTAAAATTTATTTTTTCCCTCAAAAATCGAAGATTTTTAGAAAGAAAAGATATTATTGAAAATCCTGAAATTCCTGTTACCTATAATTATATGTATAATATACATTATACGTTAGTAGTGGGTTATTCTTTTTTAATAGGTTATGTCATATGTTAATTGTATACAATATGCAGATAAAAAACATATATGTATACAAGCTAGATTTATGTATGTATGTAAATTGTACACTTACCAACTTTTGAGCACTTATGAGATGACCATTTCTGAAAGTTTGATGATTCTGAGAATTTTCATTGAGTGAATTAACAGCTGTTTTTACGAGTAAAGTAGAAACGCTAGATAAAGGAACATTGACAGGTGCTGATGACAGACCTTTTACTAACAATGGAAACAAAACACAGACAAACGTTCTAAACGTCAAATTCCGCAATGCGGACATTTTCTCCGTTACGCGTCGCACAAACGACAAAACGATACTGATTAACTTAGAGCTAGTGCTGTGAGGCTGAGCTCGTGGGCTGAGCACAGCAGAGAAGGTGTCGGTAAGGTAGGAATCGAATAAGTAATACATGAAAATTCAAATCTCAAAATTAAATTCCCCTTATTTTACTCAACACAATTCTTAGAACTAAATATCTTTTCGCTTTGTGGATATTTTTTCTTTCAAAATAGAAATATGCCTAGAGTCAAAAATGTTTTCTTTTATATGTATTTATAACTTTAAAATTCGATTTCTTCTTTTTACCATTTTTTACTTGACAAATTATCCTAGCTATATTAAAAAAGTGATGATGATGATGATGATGATGATGATGATGTTATCAATATATCGAACACGTTGTTGTCGAACACCTGATTGGTTGGTTCCGTTGTTGGAACTGTGAGAATTGTGTGAATGTATCGAATTTAAGGCAGACTATTTTCGTTTTCAAAATTAAGATACCAACTGTGATTAACTTAAGTTAATCAAAACTTTCCGTACGCAAATCAAGGATTTCATCAAGGATTAAAATTTAATCACAGTTGGTGGAATCGGCCCTAGGAATTAGAAATTTTTATATTAAAAAAAAATCAAATCTGAATTATTTTGCGTACTTTTGAAATCCCTTAATTTTTCCAATCCCACATTTTTTTGGGAAAAATGATGAGATTGTAGGGGATTATAAAGCTCAAATGTTTCCAAATAGATAAAAAAATTTTTTGAAAGTTTTAGCTCTTAATATTAACTTTAAGATAGTCCGCACTCCAACCTAAGCTTTTTATGGAAATAACATGGGAAAAATTCCATTTGTTTTTTAGAATTTTCTAACTCAGCGACAAATGAATCAAAAGCAATAATTCGCTTCATATATTTTATTGGAAATTTGACGTTCTACAAAAAAAGTCTCTTATGATTTTTCGCTAAATCTATTGGCTTAAGAGTTTTTCGAGCTCAAAGTTAAATTATTATATAATTATTAATATTATCAAGTATAATTATTAAGTAAATACTTATTTTACAAAATATATCAAATTTGCAATATGGAAAATATGAAAATGGATTAAGGCTAATTATCCAAATGGTATCATATTTCACCTGTACTTTCATTTTTTTTGACTTGAATATCAGAAAAATATTTGTTTTATTAATTGAAAAATCACACATATTAGAAAAATATGTTAAGGAATTTAAAAGGTCTTTACAAAATTTATTGAGATTTTAGAAATATTAAGTGATTTCACGGTATTTCGAGGAATTTTATGAAATTTTAAAGAATTTTACGAAATTGCATGGAATTTTAAGTAATTTTTAGAGATTTTACAAAATTTCATAGGATATTAAGTTATTTTACCGACTTAAGTGATTTTAAGAGATTTACGAGATTTCATTGGATTTTCAGAAATTTCAAGGGATTTCTTAAGACTTCATGTGATTTTAAGTAATTGTATGGGATTTGATGATATTTTGGGAGATTCTTAGTGATTTTAAGCAACTTTAAAATATTTTATGGGATATATTGGATTTTCAAGAATTTCAAAAATTTTAACGTATAAGAATTTTATTACGAGATTTCATATAGGATTTTAATTAACTTTAAGGGATTTGTCCATATTTTATGGAATTTTAAGTAATTCTATGGGATTTTACGATGTTTTATGGGATATTAAGTAATTTTTAAGACTTTGAATGGATTCATATAGATTTTACAAAATTTCAGTGGATTTTCAGAAATTTTAAGAGATTTAACCAATTAACGTCCACCCGGACACATTTTGTACACCTCTCTTCCCGCGCTCACAGCTATTGCATTTCGAGCAAACAAAAATCTAAAAAAATGTATACTTATAGTTTGAAATGTGCTCTTTCTAGTGGAATCACTCAAATTATCGAAAAAAATTTTCTTTTGTTCGAAAAATGCAGTTTAAAACAAAAAAAAAAAGCATGATTTTCGAAGGAATTTTTTTCTTAAATCGAGTTTTCAAAGATTTACAGGCTTGGAATCATCTTGGAACCGGTCTAGATCGTGAACGCGATGTCTGAATTTAAAGAATATGAGGCTGTGAAGTCATTTTGAACAAATAGAAACTTCAAAATGGCGCTGAATTGCAAAATTTTTGCCAGAAAATTCATGAATTTTTTTCTCAGAAACGAAGCACTTTACAAAAAAATTCTTTAAATTAAGACATCGCGTCCACGATCTAGACCGGTTCCAAAAGATGATTCCAAGCCTGTAATAATCTTTGAAAACTCGATTTAAGAAAAAAATTCCTTCGAAAATCATGTTTTTTTTTTTTTGTTTCAAACTGCATTTTTCGAACAAAAGAAATTTTTTTTCGATAATTTGAGTGATTCGTTAATGGGTTATAATGAGACTGTGGGACTTTGTGTAATTTTATGTAATTTTAAGAAATTACAAGATTTTATATTTCAAGAATAAAGAATTCTCAATTATTTTTTCTACTAGCAAAAGATGTGAAAAACGAGAAACTAATCGCGCGCAGATCACACGGATCATAATAAATTGCTAGTTATAATTAAATATTGCTTCGCTCTGTATTTTGTAATTAAAATTATGAGCATAGAACGAAAAAATGTCTAATTTTAATATTTTTTTCTGTAAAATGAGACGATCCAATTTTGATGTTAGATATCGGACTCCACGTTTTGCTTGAAAACTATTCAAACTAAACATTTTTTCGCTCTACATATAGGCATACTTTAAATTAGTGAAATTTAAAATTCCCGAAATTTCAACTTTCCGAAAATATAAAATACTACCCGAATTTGAAAATTCTCGACAATTTTAATTCTAGAAGGATTTAAATTCCCGAAAATTAAAACATCGTCTAAGATGCTTGATAGCTGATATAATAATATTATACACGCAATCAGTGTGATTACTTTAATTTGAGATGACATGCATCTCGATCCAGTCGTCCTTTTGCATTGTTTTTCAAAAGAAATGTTTACAGGAAATATAAGACGACTCGAAACACTAGACATATAATGATATCACATATATGCAAATCTTCTTCCAAGAAATTCTTTTCATTCAATAACACCTGCCACGATAATTGTTTTATTCTTACAATTAATTGTTGCTTTTGTATATAGACTTATAAATTGAATCATTAGAAATAAAAAAAATTACTTTTGTGAATTCGGTATTCAGCAATTTAAGTATTGGCTTGAAGTTTCAGACGTCTAGAATGACGAAAATTTTTATTTTATTTTTTTTAATCTTTTTTGCATTTTTTGGATTAAGGATTGTGGGGGACTTTTGGGATAATTTAAATAAAGTAACTGTCAGGATTTTAAGTATAACTAAACATTTATTAAAAATATCAAAACTAACGGATACAGGTTCTATCGGTTTTTCAATTTACGAACACCTCTTCAACGGCTAGGTACTACGTCCTTCACTAAATGGCTATTTTAACAAGACTCTGAAAAATATTACTACAGGATATCAAAAATTGTCCCCAAAATCATTTTAATTTTATTTATTTACTAGTGGAAATTTACATGGCGTTGCTTGGGTTTTTAAGAAATTTCAAGGAATTTTATAGAGATTTTAAGTGATTCTTCACGGAATTTAGGGAATCGCCAAACGATTCTTAAAAAAGAATTCAAAACAGTTTGGATTTTCAAAAGTTTTCCCAAGATTTCAAGAGACTTTTATAAAAGTTTTAAAGAATTATCAAAAGTTACTTATTATATTTATTATTATGTTTAATATTATGTGACCATAAGGAATTTCAAGGGATTTCAAGAGAATTTAGTGATAAGTGACTGCAAAGAATTTCAATCCTTCAAAATTGAAATTTTGTGAAATCTCTGAAAAAAATCTATTTACAACTCTTATTTGAAACACAAAGGCAAAGCTCATACACATATAGATTACATACACTCTGAGATCTTTGTTCCCGACCTCCCAGAATAATGATATGACGAGTAACCTAAACATTAAAATACTACGAAATGTAGATTATGTTTTTGCCCTATATACATTTTTAATTGTTGAAATAATCCAACAGTTATTATTCCAATAAATGTATAGAAAATCGTCAGGCTACACGTCTGAAACTTCAACCTATTATTTAATTAAAGAAACCTTAAAAATTTTTTAATTGTTAATTCAACAAGTTTTCAATTCAAGTTGAATGTCAAAATTAAAAACGTGGAAAATAAAATTTGAAAATAAAAAATTCTCACGTTCAAGATTCAACAAATTGGAATCTAGCATATTAGAAACTTTCATAAATTCTGTAGTAGGTTAACTTCGGTTAAATCAGTGAGTTTTATATTTCAATGTCATATATGTTGCGTACTAGGAAAATCAAATTAACGTCATACGTTCGTACTATATAGGAAGAAGTCTGATATCATCAACTTTTAAATAGCTGATTTTATACTTATATACCAAGAAAATTCATTGCATGCACGTGTACAAAAAATAGGAGAAACCAGATAAAATTTACAACAAAAGAAAAAACTCTTTAAAATAAAAACTGTAAACAAGTACAATTTAAATAAAAGTCAAACAACTTTAACGTGGATTTGGATATTTCTTAATACAAAAAATAACTTGTTATACTTTGGTTTTATAAAAGTAGAAAATTTATTTGTGTCTATCTAATTAACCATACATATCTATAGGATATAGATCTATATCTATATCTATATCTATACCTACACCAGCCTATACCTATATATATCTATTATATCTCTAGTCTTTACGTTAAAATATCATATCAATCATAACAATTCATATAGTCTGCTTATCTTATAAATCTTATGATATATATCCTAGGAAAATATTATTCTCCTCTTTTCAGTGGTGTAGATAAGGGGGGTGGGGGGTGGGGTGGAGTGAATCCCCCCTTTCATGAGACTTTTAATATCACATATATTATCCTATTAGAAAAAAGTCATGGCCTAAAACCTCGAATTGAACAAAGTCGAATATCGACAAGTCTCGAATATTTGTCTCTGGAAAAAGTATCGAAATAAGAAAAAAAGCAAGCATTGAGCATATTGAATGTAGAAAAGAACATAGAACATAGAAACGGTAGTGCGACGACGGCCGCTAAGCGGCCGGCAGTGGCACTAGTCACATTAGAAACTTGAGAAAAAAGATTTATGAATTTTTTACCAAATTATATCCCCCCCCCCTCTTCCCATCGATAAAAGCTATCTACGCCACTGCCTGTTTTCCAGAAAACACAGCCAAAAAAATTGCTTATGTTTAAGGACGTTGGATCCAACTTGTAACCTAAAAGTTCAATCTTTTCGTTTTACTTTAAAAGTATATAAACTAGATATTATTTGCTATATAGCACAACTCTTATTGAAAATAGAAGATTGCCTATAGAACGAAAAAGTGTTCAATTTTTATATGTATTTTGTAAAAAAAAGAAGAATTTTAAATCTATCCTCAAAATTAAATTTTTTCATTTTACAAATAAGAAAGTATTACAATTATACATTTTTTCGTTCTGTAAGTATATTTCCATTTAAAAAAAATAGAATAGCGCTACAGAGTAAAAAAATATCTAATTATAATATTTGTTTAGTAAAATGAGGAAATCGAATTTCGAGATAAAAAGAAGATTACACCTAATTTCCATTGTCCATTACTTTTTTCTACAAAATACTTCCTTATCATCCTGTCGCCATTTTTGGATGGCCTGTGTCCTCGATTCTGGCACCAATTGCGCTTGGATGCCACCTAAGACGTTGTTGGTCGCTTCTGACGCGATAATAATTGGTTGTACGACAGTTGGAGGAATCTGTCTTAAAACTCCTCCAATGACCCCAGAAACGCCCTTGTGATGGTGTTCCTCGGTTGCGACTCGCACCATTTGATTTGCAGTATCTCCCAGACCCTGAAAAAAAAAAAAACAGAATTTAGATATTCATATATTTTTTGAAGTGAAACTTCTTTGCGCTCGTTTAAAATAAATATTGTTTTAAAAATTGAAAAGCGTCTCATCTCCAACGATAAGAGCACCACAAGTTTGGAATTTATAGAGTTGTAATTTCAGATTTGAGCTTCATAAAGAGACAATAAAATTGATAAAAATGCGATTTGGTATTCACTACTTTCAAGGTCAGAATCAGAATCTTTTCTCTCACCTCTGAAACTACCGCATAAGCATTTCTGAATCCGTCGCGAATATCCGCGGATTTGTTGTGACGATTTATTGGTCCTCTTCGTCTTCTGTATTTCTCCCTTACGCTGGGACCAGGACTGACCACATCGAAGACCGTTTCTGCGCTGCTCTGAATCGCGTTAACTACTCTAGAAGTTAATTCGATAAGAGCCATCCCCGTCGAAGACGTAAAACTGTTTGCACCTCGCTTCAAACCCCGCACTACTCTTCCATCTTTTTGATACTGCTCGATTGGCATCCAAAAAAGATCTTGAATTCCTTGGCCTGAAATAAAACAAGACCTTGATATTAAAATTATATTCGACTTAGAATGTAACGAGTTACTACCAAAGTCTGATTTAATTTTAGTAAAGTAAACAAAAATAAAAAAATAAAAACTTGCCAAGTTGAAAGAAAGATTGCATAGGCCCGACACCTGCGAGAAGGCCCGTTAGTTGATTAGATTTCATATCTTCGAACCATTGCTGAAGGAGAAATCTAATTAATCTTTCTACACCGAGCAAGCCATGCCGATAATGCAATTCTTTCAGTATTAGTTCCGATTTGTTTAGTTGAGTTAATCCTATAAGCATGCCCATCACGGGCCCATGTCTGAAATCCATATGTTTTCCTTGGTAGTCCAGTTTGATGATAACAGCTGGTGAAAAATCGACACTTCTGAAATCGAAATAGAAAAAAAAATTAATATTTCGTATTAGTGAAAACCATTTAACAAGTGTTAAGCTCTAAATTCCATTCTCCATTTTACTCAAAGAAAATTATAAAGATAAATATTTTTTCGCTCTGTAGCACTAATCTCTTTTCAATTTTTTTTTTTCAGACTGCATACAGAGCGAAAAAATAATTAATTTCGATACATTTTGCATAAAATGAAGCATTCAAAATCTAACTTCAAAATTGAATATTTTTATTTTACTTAAAATATATTTGAATTAGATATTTTCTTACTCTGTACGCATAATTCTAATTAAAAATTGATTAATTATACAGAGGGAAAAAATTATAAATTTAATATTGATTGAGTAAAATGAAGAAATCGAATTTTTAGATTAGAACTTGGCTCCAACACCCTTAAACTAATTTTAAAAGGAAGCTTGGTTTCTTTACAATAAAATCCTATGAAGACAAAATGAGCATAACTTTTTAAAAAATTTTTTTACAAATCCTTCAAATTGGTCAAATAACTTAAAATCTTGAAAAAAATAAGAATAAAAAAATAAACTCTAACAATCTGTTAAAATCTTTGAAATTAATAGCGACTTTAAAAGATTTTATAAAGGTGAAATAAAGACCTTTAGATCTTTTGAAATTCCTTGAAATCCTTTGAAATTTTTGAAAATCGTACTAATTTTTTTGAAATCCTTTAAAATTTTTTAATCGATTGGAATCTCTTGATCGTTTTTTTAATCTTTTAAACATTTGTTAGAATTTTTCCAAACAACCGAAAACCGTTTGTGGCTTAAAATTAAAAATTGGTAAAAATGTCCTAAAGATATAAAGCTCTAAAGTCTCAAATTCGAAATGCTCACCTAAAATACAAAGGTTCATTAGATGAATCCATGGTTTCCGAACTCGAATCCAAATCATCGACACTCATAACTGGAAGATGCCGAGTCAGCGTTCCTTGCTTTGATCCGGGACTCGACTGTACATTATTGCTAGAATTCTCCTGACTCTGTTTAGAAACATCTGTCAATTTTGTGAAAAATTCTATCAAGAAGTACAGACTATCCTGATCAATGTTCAGTTGCAAAGGCTGAGCGCTGATCTTTAAGCAAACTTCCTGGACGTTGACTTTTGGATCTGGACGCATGTGGAGCATCCTGATCTCCAGCATATGTTTATGAGATTGCTTAGGAGTGTCTTTACTGCTGTATTGGTAAAGAAACATTCCAATTTGCGAATCAGCGACTCGATCTATGATCTCAATTTCTTTTACGAGGAGAATTTGTCGAGAAGCTTGAGTTGTGTCTTCGGGGAAAACTTCGTGCTGGAATCGGATTTTCTGTAACTGGAGCTCCATCAGAAGTTCGGTTTTTCTTCCTGGACCACCGAGTCTATACCAATCGAAGGAAGATTCCCTCGCTTGAACTTGGGATGAACTTGGAAAGCTGCAAATATTTCGAATGTTATAATAATGTTATTTTACTTCAAAATTAAAGTATACCCTACGTTGGAAGTAAAAAGATAGAAAGTCTATCTATTTGAATATTTTTCAATCTTCAAGATTGAAAGATATGTAGAAAGAAAAAATGAATTCAAATGTATCTATCCTTATCCACGCCAATATTTATTTATATCTCTTTTTTAATCTATTAAAATCGTTTTCCTATATTGAATCGCCAATAATTTCCTATCCTCCATCTATCCACGCCAATCTTTCTTTATTCTCCAACTATCCACACTAATCTACTTATCTATTCCTTTCGCAATCTATTGCATCGCCTATCTTTTTCAATCTCTACTAATCTATCCATATCATCTATCCTTGTATAATCATTTCAATCTTTTTCTATCTAATATTATAAGTAAGCATATTACCAAGTCTATCCAGTTCAATCTTTACTATTTCTATCCGTTTAACGTCTGTTCAATCCGTTCGTTCCTATACCTCCTCTTGAACTACAGCCAATCACTATATTTTTATCCATGTCTATCCTTAATATAATCATCTTAATTTTTTTCCATCCTTTTTACAATCTACTAGGTCAAAAAGCCTGTCCTTTCCAATCCATATTTTTATATACCACGTCTATCCACGTTTAATATATTTCAATCCTTCTCTTTCTCTCTCGAAGTATATTTTGGTATATATATACACCAAAACCCAATCCTTTTCAATCCTTATTCTTCTATCCATATCTATCCTCTTACAAGGATACCTCATCTCTGACCATATATTTTGTAACATAACACTGTTATGTGTGTCTCTTTTCGCAATTTGAATTTCTTTTAAAATCTAAAATGATGAAACTTATACATTTTAATTATTATTGTAAGTACATAATATCTATGAGATAGAGAAGAGCGGATATTATAAAAAGATTAAACATTAAAAGAGTAGAACCAAATTTGAAAATTAATAAGTTTAAACCTAAGGATAGAAAACGATTGAAATTTTTTGAGAAGGATTGAAAGAGATAGGAAAAGATAGAGTCTGTAGTGTTTTAAAACGATGGATACACAGAAAGATATAAAAAGATATAACGATAGAAAATCTTTTCTATCTTTTTACTTCCCACAGGGTATTTAAAAGTGTATTATCTATTTAATCAGAAAACAATGTCGAGAAATTAATTGAAAATTGGAAGCGTTGAATTATTTACGATTTTAAATCGTCCTTAATCAATAAACTTTTAAGTTGGAGACTTCCAACTTGAAGAAAATAAAAATCTGAGAATTGCCTGCTTACCTTTCCAAACTCATCGCATCGAACTTTTGACCCGCTTCATCAGTTGTGACAGCATGTGTGCTAGCAATAGTATTTGAGCTTTCGAAATCTTTTCCTCCATACAATTGCCATTTCAGAGTCATCTCACGAAGATTGTATTTTGAAACAGGATCGGGAAAGTGTTTCGGCGCCTTAAAAGGATCGGGTCTTTCATTTAAAGAAGGGAAATAATTTTCTATAATCTGAATTGGTTCATTACAGAGCATTCGAATTGTGGGAGATTGACATTTTGGCAAAATTCCAACTCCCACTTCATCTCCAAGCATGCAAAAGTCCTCGACTGAATTTTCTTCGTCTTCATGGGCCTTTGAAGGCTCCGAAGCTTCTGATGAAGAATATTCGGATTGGAATAAAGGATGTTTATCGTGTGGTAAAAAAAATTCATGCATTTCCCCTTCCGATGACTTTCTACATGCTTTCACAGCCGTTTCTGAAAAATATAATTCAGATTTTAGATATTTTATGTCTAGAGTTAAAAATAATAAATTGAATATAATATGTAAAGAATTAAAGTAAATACCTGTTACAGTATCTTGCATCGCTTCTTCCATCAAGGTACTGATTCGCTCTTCTACTTGATCATTGCTCAAATTACTGGTGCTTTTATTCCCAACTAAAATTTCTTGGCCTTCAGATCCTGGAACCAAAATACTTGGTGCCATGTCTCCATCGTCAGTAATATACGTAATAAGGTCGATTAATGCTCGGGCTGAATCAGCGCAAGTTCTCACATTCAAATAATCATTGCTTGCACTTAATTCAATTTTAGGAGATCCTTCACTCATTTTCTTTTCCTTGAATATCAAGGATAACTCGAAGAGTCCAAGATCCACAACACAGACGTAGTTTCGTCTTAAATCCACATTTATGCTTTTACTGACCTTATTTGATATGAATAAGGTGAGATCTTCTGCTATAAAACGAAGGGTTGATGTTGTGTCTGTCTGGTCAGTGATTTTAGTTGCAATGGTGAAACTTCCGATTGTCGCAAAAGCCCTTATGGGAAGATGAATTGGTCTGCAATTTAAAGAACACAGGGAGGTTGGAAATAATTAAAAAAGGTTTATAGAGAAAATTAGATTTAAAAATAAAATTTTAAAAATACAAATTTATAAAAAGCACACCTGTAGTCTATCGCACTGTCCCAGAGTTGAAGATTCAATTCTATAACAATTTTTTGTGGTGAATATCCAGCAATTGGATAATCATTCACATTCAAACAGTCAGTCAACTGTTTGAACCAGGAAGTTTGAGAAGCGCACATTCTGTGCCTGAGAGTCCCATTTCTTATTCCAGCAGCTATCCTAATAGTCTGAAAGAATATTTTTTCAAAATTAAATAAACATTTTGAGTACAAGCATTTTATTATTATTATTATTATATTTAAAGGAAAATTAGAGTTTTGAAATTCCTCAAAATCCTTTGAAATACTTTAAATTCCAAGAAAACATCAAAATCTTTTAAAATTCGCTGAAATCATTTGAAATTCCTAAAAACATCTTTAAGAGCCGATTCCACCTTGATTTGTGTACGAAAACGCAAAGTATTGATTAACTTAAGTTAATCAAGGATTAAAATTTAATCACAGTTGGTGGAATCGACCCTAAATAGGTATGTTAAAATTCCACTACAATATTTAAAATTTCATGGAATCCTTTACAATTATTTTACAAAATCGTTTAAAAATCATAAAAATCTCGTTTAGATTGAATTTCAATTTAAAGCGCTCTCACACTGGACATGAAAAAATGAGAGAATGCACTCCAAGTAAAAAAAAATTGAAAGATTAAAACAAACCTTGATTTTTTGTGTTTCATCGGCAGCTAGGATGCGAATAGCCACCGACAGCATATTTTTTTCCGTTGAGGATTTAAAAACATTCGCACCAGGGTCAGTTCTGTAAATCGTAGATTTACAATGCTCCGGTATGATGCTGTTGAAGGACCTCAAGGGTGACGGCGTTTGACAAGGCGATGTTGTCATCAAACCGCAATGATTTAAGGACACATCCTGCGCCATTGCACAAACGTATCCCAAATTCACATCTCCTTTGTACGCACTAACAGAAAAAATTGTCGCATTTTCGATTTTCAGGATCAACTCGCCCTGTTTTCCTGGAATAACTTTCTCCTGAGAATCTCTTACTGGAGTATACATAGTCAGTAGACCTTGGTTTATGTTCAGTGTCAAGGCGAGTTTGGATTGTCCTCTTTTTGACACGCTCATTATCTTTGATTCGCCTGATTTTGCTTGTGTCGAGTTGTTTATAACATCCTCCTCACACGAATCCGTGTCGGAATCGTATTGAACTTCACTTTCACACATGCTGAATCTGTAAAAATCAAGTTTGGTAATGTGTTTGGTAAGTTTATGATAAATAAATCATTAGGTAATAAAAGATTCCTATCGAAAACCTGGTTGGTTTAGAAACTGCGCGAATTGTTTCAATATATATGTACACTCAGAAAAAAGTTTGTTTGAATCAAACAAACGTATCATTGGTATAGGGTCAAATAAAAAATTTCTTTGAATTAAACAAAATTTGTTTGATTCAAAGAAATTTTCTTTAATTCAAAAAATTGATTTCATCATAATAAACAAAAATTTCTTTGAATCAAACAAATTTTGTTTAATACAAAGAAATTTTTTGTTTCACCCTATAGCAATGATACGTTTGTTTGATTCAAACAAACAGTTTTCTGAGTGTACCAAACTTGAAAACTATCTTCAAATTACTACTAGATGTAGAAATTCCCGCAATTAGCCCTATTTAACATATAGGGTTTTGACGAGGCCCTGATAGCCGGCTTTTCTATTTTCGATAAAAATATTTTAATATTATTGGACATTTATGGGAGAATGATAGAGTAGTACCTATAATATCTCATTAATACTTTCATATAATATTGAAACAGGCATTGAAGAGTTTTTCATGTTAAAATCAAACATCTGTTTGGTTAAGAGTATATAGGCGCGCTGTGATGTTCTAGTTATGTATAAAAATATAAAAGATGGTTACATTTATATATAGGAAACTTTTCTAATTTGTATATATTGTTGACAAACATGGAATAATATATTTCTAGGAATTTACACAGGTTTTCATGAAAATTATTATTAAACTACATATTTTATTATTATATTATTTTCATAATTTTTAATAGCTACATATAGAGATTTAAAAAAATTAAAAGAGGTTTTAGTAATTTCAGTCAAAATAATAATAATAATAATAATAATAATAATAATAATAATAATAATATCTCAGTAACATTTAAATTTCTTGAAAATTCTTTAACTTTTTCAAAAACTGTTTTAAAATCCTTAGAAAAAAATTAACAAAATGTATAAATTAATTTAAAATCTTGGAACTCCCATGAATTCTTTCTTTAAACATTCTTTAAAATAATAACTTGAAATCTGTTTATATCGCTTTAAATTCTCCTGAAATCCTTTAGGAAATTATTTTTTTTTTTTACTAGCAAAAGGTGAGCAAAAACGAGAAACTATAATTGCGCACGAATCATAATTATTGCTAGTACAAATAAACGATCCTTACCTCGGATTATAGTCTTGTAAAACATTTGAGGAGACATCAGGAATCACGTGACTCTCGGCGGTTTTGTATTTTGTCTTCGGATTAGAAGGTTCCCATAAAAAGAGATCCGTATTAAATCGATTGTACAACAACTCATACAAATGTTTTGAGGGGATTTGAACAGAAGTGCAAGGCAGGCTGATTTCCAATTGAAATCTCGATCCACTAGTCCCTACCTCGATAAACTCGAGCATTTCTGCTTGACTTCCTGGAATTATAAGCTCATCGCTTTCCCTGTAAAAATAAGTACAAACGTTCTTAGAGTAAAATACGAAGAGAATTAAGCATTTGACTGGCTATTCAAAAATGTACCTGTCTTTGGTATCGCTTTTCTCTCCGTCTTTCTGAGACTCTGAACGGGGAGAATTCGACATGTAGATGACCTTTTTTGCAGTAAAAGGCGAGGGTTCGGGTCTCGCTGTGAATTCTAAATTGTTCAGAGTTTCATCAAAACTAGAATTGAGTTCCCCTTCGGAATTATCTTCTAGAGGTCCTCCAAGATGTTTAGGATAAATTGTGAAAACCATCCTTGGCCAACCAAAACACTTGTTGTCCTGTTGAAGACAGACATCAGATTGTTCATTTGCCAAGACTCTTGCGATTTCGACTGGAACATCTGAATCTGCCTCGGTGTAAGTCAAAAGCAAACGACGGCACTGAATTTTGTGCTGTGCTAGGTGATGAGATTGACTCTGCATTGATGAATGGATTTTAGTGTCTGTTAATTTAAAAGTTACATAGTCTGGACGCACGGATCGTTTCCACGAGGGAATGCGTTTCAAGTCAGTCACGGGTCTCATGTCTGGTATCGGAAACCTATTTAAAAAAGAAACACAGATGAAATTCAATTAAAGTTCAATTTTTAATTCTTAACAGCTACTAGTGCGTCTGTCAGTTATTATTATACATATTGCATTATTTCAAATTATTAACTATTCAATTTTAAGTGGTTAAAGTTCCAAATTGGTCAATTTTGAAATTCTATAAATGTTGAAATCTTATATATATATATATTTCAATGAAAAAATAATATTCATCATAATTACCTGAGTTTTACGATGCATTTAGGCAACGAGATTTTAATATCCATTTTGAACTCTGACAGTGTTGGACTCTCAGTCGCTTCATAGAAATGAGACTCTTGATTCTGCAAACGACAATTATTTATTATATATGTATCACTGTTAAAAATATCTGGTTGAATTTTCAAGAAAATGTCGTTCAAGTTTTTTACAATTACCGTTGTTGAAATTTCAATAACAGTTACTTATTTTTCATTAAAGAGTACCTAATTGAAATTTCAGCAATTTGAAAAAAATATATTTACACTAAAAATGGAAATCACTTAGATCAATTAAGTGAAGTTCATTTGCTGGCTAGCTCTCTTAATCAATAATAAAATTTACTTAATGAATAGAGCCAAGTAAACTTTACTTCAATCATAAAGTTATTTCCATTTTCCGTGTATAATAAGGTGCACTTGTGAATTTCAAACATAATTATTTTTCAGGATGAAAATAATTAAAAGTGTTAATTTTCAATAATCAAAAATACTGATTAAAATAAAATATTTTAATAATACAATTAGAATACTGATTAAAAGCTTCAAAGATGATATACAAAAATTCTGTTATTGATAAAAACATAATCTAAAATAAAATTTAGCTCAAAATAAAATCACTTACCGTAAAATCTCTTCTAGATGAAGGATTCGAATTATAAGTGCAAATTGTCTGTGGATTCAAGATATCAGAAATTCTATCCACTATCGTGACGTCAATTTCACTTTTACACGATTGCATCTTTATTCTAGAAACCGAAAAAAGAACTCAATAGAAAATCAGTACACCTAAAAACGATTTTTTCGTGAATTAAGAGCGTTGGAACCAAGTGTTAATCTCAAAATTCCATTCCCAGTTTTACTCAACGAAAATTATACATAAATATTTTTTCGCTCTGAAACGGTAATCTTTTTTCATTATATAAGACTGCCTACAGAGAGAAAAATATTTAATTTCGATATTCTCTGCATTAAATGAAGAATTTAAAATTTAATTTCAAAATTAAATATTTTCATTTTACTTAAAAAAAAATATTTGAATTAGATATTTTATGGCTCTTTACGTATAATTCTAGTCATAAATAGATTAATTCTACAAAGGAAAAATGTTCTAAATTTAATATAATTGTTGAAGAAAATGAAGAAATAGAATTTTTATATTAGATTAAACTCGGCTTCAACAGCTAGCCTTAAGTCTTCTCTGGAAAAATAAAAACAACTTACTTAATTTTCGTCTTCGGCTGGACGAATTTCGTGATCTTCCCATACCTCATTACTTTCTTTGTACAATTAAACGTCATTTGAAACATTGTTGGAATCGAGAATCCGGGGTTCCTTTCCTCTTTCAAAAAAGTTAGCAATTCGATAAACTCCGTCGTCGGACTTGTTTGAGAATTGGAATATGAGTCAACTAAACACTCGACGATTTCTAAATTAGCTAGATTCATTTTACCGGAAATCGTGGAAAATTTATTTGTAGTTTCTCGACTAGACTGGAGTAGGAAATTTTCCGCTAAGATTTTAATATGACTCCGTTGGCAGGCATTTACAAAGATTTCCGAAGTTTTTTCAAAGTCTTTATTTCCGTAACACCCCGAGGATAAGACGTCCAATTCCTTGAAGAAAGTTTCAGCAATAGTCTCCATTTGGTTCGTGCTTGCATACGTACGACCCCCGGATTCTGTGTAAATTATGTCTTCGTGGAGAAGAACAATGGCTATCGAGGAAATTCTGATGTCTAATTGAGAGGTCTCAGTTGAGGGATCAGTATTTATACTTTGCCTGTATTTCTGATGTCTCGAAAGATTTGTCGTCGAGCTTTTGAAACTTATACTTGAGCCCGTGAAGCTTCCGTCCATGCTGATGTTTTTGCTCCTGAGAGAATCACTTATGGAGCTTCCACTTGGGGTTCCTATTGGAACAAAATCATCTTCGTCTGCTGAATCATTTGAGGCTGATGTTGACCAGCCTTGAGTGTGTCTTAAATCCTGAAATTATGGAGAACGTCGTTAATTATTTTTAATTAGAATACTTACGATAATAAAAAAAATCATAAGTTGAAATATTTTACACTTAATTCAATAATTTGATTTTAGCCTTAAAAATAGTCCTGTCATAAAAACTGCAGCTTCTATATATATTGGGTTGAAGTTTCATACGTCTAGTATGACGAAAATTTTTATTTTATTATTTTTTTTCCATTTTTTGGATTAAGAATATCAAAAAAGTTTCCAAAATCATTTTATTTTTATTTATTTACTAGTGGAAATTTACACGGCGTTGCCCGGGTTTTTAAGAAATTTCAAGTGATTTTGTAGAGGTTTTAAGTGATTTTTTAAGGAATTTAGAGAATATCAAAATGTATCTTGAGAATCGTCAAAGGATTCTTAAAAAATAAGTCAAAATAGTTTGGATTTTCAAAAGTTTTTCCAAGATTTCAAGGGACTTTTATAAAAGTTTTAAAGAGATTTTAGTGATTTAAGTGATTGCAAAGAGTTTCAATCCCTCAAAAAACCTTACTTGAAATTCTTTAAAAACTTTAAAATCTTCTGTAAATGGTTGAAAATTGTTTACAATATATGTATAAAAATATTCTTTGAAGTTAATTAAAATATCTTGAAATATCTTTAAATCTCTTTAAATTTCTTAAAATTCGTTAAAATCAGTTAAAATGTACTGATGAAATTTTGTGAAATCTCTGAAAAAAAATCTATTGACAATTCTTTTCAACTCTTTGAAGAATGCCTTGAAATACCTTAAAATTACTATAAATCTCTTGAAATCCTATTATAATTTTTGAAATCTTATAAAATTTCTTGAAATTCCTTAAAATTATTTTAAATCTTTTGCAAATCACAGGATTTCAAGTCACTTCAACAAATTTCAGAAAATTTCAAGAGATAAAAAATTATAAAGTTGAATTTCTTATAAGGGTTTCACAAAATATTTAATTTTAAAAGTTTTGTATGTACTTTTATAATTTTCGTAAAATTCATTTCTCCACTATAACGTCTCAAATATTGAAAATTTAAAGCTGATGTAAGGAAAATGAAGATACCTTTCATCGAGACGAATCGATTGACCTACGTGATTAATGCATTTCATTAAAAAATAAGAAAGTTATGGTTATTTATAATTTTGAAAGTTAATTTTTCGCTATACATTTTCAAATAATAAAAATTTTGAGTTGACGTAAGGAAAATGAATATTTTTTGTGTCGAAACGAATCTATTGACCTGTATGATTAAGGGCATGTGTTACTTACCATATGAGCCAATTTAAATAACCCCGTTTTTTTCCCACAATTTTTTTGAAAAAGTAAAAATAGTGGGAAAAAACGGGGTTATTTAAATTGGCCCATATGGTAAGTAACACATGCCTTTAATGCATTTCATTGAGAAATATGAAATTTATATGGTTAATTTTATTTTTCAAAAATAAATTTTTCGACTATAATTTGTGAAATAATTAAAATTTAAAGCTGGTGTAAAGAAAATAAAGATTCTTTGTGTCTACACGATTAATTAATAAGATTAGTCCATTTCATAAAAAAATAAGAAAGTTATGCGGTTAGTTTTAGTTTTCAAAAATTAATTTTTCTATTGTTAGAGAAGGAGAAACGATTTGGAGAGTTTGCCGATAAGGAAAAGGGTGGAATTTTCATTAATGAGCAAAGTGCTCATTGAATCAGCACAAAAGTTGATACAACTTCACAGCTAGTTTTGATATTTGTTTAAATACTTTGAAATTAATCCCTTAAAATTCCTTGAAATACTTAAACATATTTTTAAATTATTTAAAAACCTTGGAACTATTTTTGAATTTTTTTTGAAATTCATTATAATCAGTTGAAACCTTTTGAAATGTTTTAAAAACATTTTAGGATGTTGCAGAAGATTTCATTAAAAGAACTTAAGAGGTATGTTTTCAAATTACAAATTATGATATAATAAAACAACTTCTAAGTGCAATGTAATTTAAAAAAAAATGTCTCACCAGAGAAGAGCCAACAAGTCCTTGTATAGGTTGAACTTTCTGATATAGATCTTGGTTAATGCGATTAAAATCTTGAGTAGTCATCGGTTTTTCCCTGGAGTTTCTAGAAACCACGTTGTTCACGTCTTCTAAATCTGGAGAAGCGAGACCATGGGCTAATGTTAACAAAATGTGGAATTGTCTCGGGCCTAAAAACGACGTAAATGATCCTAGTGTAACATTTAATTCTACTTTTGCTGCTGCCATTTCTCTCTGTTTGATATTCAATTCTATTTCCTGTTTTCCGTACATTTTTGCGAAAATTATAGGATTTTTCGCGTTAGTTGGTGAACTGTTTAGGTAACTTTCTTCACCATTATCCACACTTTGATTCGGTGACATTTGAGGCGAAGAGTTTTGCGCATCAGAGTTCTGAAAAAATATGTTGTAAATCTTTCTAGGAATTTTTAATTACTTTAAGGGTGTTGGAGCCAAGTTCTCATCTAAAAATTCGATTTCTTCATTTTACTCAATAAATATTAAATTTGGAATTTTTTCCCTCTGTAGAATTAATCAATTTTTAACTATAATTATACGTACAGAGCAAGAAAATATCTAAATCAAATATTTTTTAAGTAAAAGGAAAATATACAATTTTGAAGTTAGATTTTGAATTCTTCATTTTACACAATAAGTATCGAAATTAAATATTTTTTCGCTCTGTATGCAGTCTTATATTTGAAAATAGATTAGTACTACAGAGCGAAAAAATATTTATCTATAATTTTCATTAAGTAAAATGGAGAATAGAATTTTGAGCTTAACACTTGGGCTCAACGCCCTTAATTAAAATTATATACAGTAAATTTTTTTAATACTTTAAAGTCAGGAGTTGAACATCGACTTCTTGAAAAATTTCTCGCTTCTGAAGGAAATTCGTCTGTGTAAATGGTGACATCCTCCACATGAAATTTCTTCGTCATAAAAGTGGAAAAAACGCATTCTTCTTTCGATTGCTGATTCGCATCTGAGTTTGATTTCTTCAGACTCGATTTAGTCTCGTTGGAATATTCCATGTATGCTATCCTCAGCTCAAGAGCTACTCCTGTCGTCGATCCCGATGGCACATGTTCCAATCGAATCACTGTGTTCAGTAATCGAACTTTGATTTTGCTTAAGACTGGAAAAGATGAATTATTTTAATCAGTTTCATTAAGTATTTCACACTTTACAAATTTTCATTTTAAGGGTGTTGGAACTGAGTTCTAATCTAAAAATTCGATTTCTTTATTTACACAACAAATATTAAATTTCGAATTTTACCCATCTGTAGAATTAACCAATTTTTGACTAGAATTGTGCTTACAGAGCGATAAAATATTTAATACAAATATTTTTTAAGTAAAATGAAAATATTCAATTTTGAAGTCAGATTTTGAATTCCTCGTTTTATACAGAAAATATCGAAGCTAAATATTTTTTCGCTCTGTATGCAGTCATATATTTGGAAAAAGATTAACGCTACAGAGCAAAACAAAATTTTTATATATAATTTTTGTTGAGTAAAATGGAGAATGGAATTTTGAGCTTAACCTTGGGTCCAAGATTTTTTAAGTAAAAGAAATATACTAATTTAAATATTCACTTTTCTCTATCTTTTCAGCGATAATGTCAATGCTTTCGATTGGTTGGGAGTTTTCAGTATTCTTATTTTTTTCTTTTATAATACACTCTTCGGCGAATTTTGTGCTGGAGCTGGAACTCATCGAAGACAACATGCCTTCGATTATGGAGGTTCCAGTGTCTTCACTTTTTCGGGGCTGAATTGTTAACCTGAGTCCTTTGATATTTACATAACTGGGATTGGTTATTAAAGATGACCACGGGATGTTGATCGAAATTTCTTCGACAAACCCGTCGATAAACTGTACAGGAAGTTGATACTCCTTTCCTATTTCGTTGAGAACCTGTAAGCAACAAAAAAAAAAGATAATTAAATTAATATAGTTTAGGGACCTAATTAAATCTTATTTTATGATATTTTCAGAAATCTACTATTCTATAATAATATATTCTATATTTAATATGTATTTAATATATATATTAAAATATATAATCAGTGACGGATCCAGGGGCGGTGTTCCGGGTGTCTGGATGCCCCCCCCCCCACCCACCCGAAATATCTGACTTCGTAAAAAATTTGGAACGTGTTTCTCATGAATTGTGAAAGGTTTATCTTTAAATTTTGCATACATTGTTGTTCCAAACCTGATTGGCTTTTGAATAAAACTTAAAGTTTTATGTAAGAATAAGGAAAACAAAATAATCGCGCGCCTCTTATGTTGGTTTAGCTTCGTACCTTAAAATTTCATGAAAACGTTCGAAATTCCTTAAAATTCGTTAAAACTACTTAAAATTTCTAGAAACCACTTGAAACCGCTTAAAAATTAACAAAAACAAATTTGTGAAAATCTCGAAAAATTCCTAGAAACCTCTTGAAGTTTCTTAACATTTAAAATCTCTAAAAATCATTAGAAATTTCATCAAATCCCATGAAATCCTTAAAAATTTTACAAAATCTTTTAAAAACATACTTTAATACTTTAATTTTATAATAGAAATTTTTAATTTGATATTTTTAAAATTTGTGAAAATCTCTTAAAATTCGATGATAATAATTAAAATACCTCTATATGCTTTAAAAAAAAGTAAGGGTATGTACATATTAAAAATCTCATTAAATTCCATGATATCCTTAAAAATTCCACAAAACCTTTTAGTAGCTGTCAAGTTGTATCAACTTTTTTGTACTCATTCAATGAGCACTTTGCTTTCTCATAGAGGAAGCATTAAGTATTCTTTACATCAGTATTAAATTTTTATTACTTGAGAAGGTATATTCAAAAAATTCATTTTTGAAAATTACAATAAAGCATAACTTTCTTATTTTTCAATGAATTGAATTAATCTTACAGGTCAATCAATTCACCAGCTTTAAATTTTGATTATTTGAGAAGTTATATACGAAAAATTAATTTTAAGAAATACAATTAACCATAACACCCTTATTTTTTAATGAAATGCATTAATCATATAGATCATTAATCATATAGATCATAATGGAAAAATGAATTTTACGAAAATTATAAAAGTACATATAACTTTAAAATTAAATATTTTGTGAAACCCTTATAAAAAATTCAACTTTATAATTTTTATCTCTTAAAATTTTCTGAAATTTGATAAATTGACTTGAAATCCTGTGAAATCTTTTTAAATCCTTTATCTTTTTTATTTTCTTTGACATCTTGTGAAAAAAATCTTTTGAATTATTTGAAATATATGTAGAAGATTGAGTTGAAGTTTCAAACGTCTAGTCTGACGATTTTCTATACATTTATTGAAATAATAACAAAAAAAAAAAAAGGTTTTCACTGTTTCCAAAACCCAAAATTTTTATTTATTAACTAGGAGCAATTGTAGAGAATTATTTAGAGAAATTTTTTTTCAGAGATTTCACAAAATTTCAGTACATTTTAACTGATTTTAACGAATTTTAAGAAACTTAAAGAGATTTCAAGATATTTTAATTAACTTCAAAGAATTTATTTCTACGCGTTTTCAAAAAATTGCTGGATCGTGACACACACATACATTCGGAAATTTTTTCAAATCACTATATTAGATATATTGCTCTCGAAATATGTTCAAAAAAATCTTTTGTAGGAAACTGGATTTTGTCACCACTACAAAGCTTCCTCTATGAGGAAGAAAAAATCAAAAAATTTTAAATTTCAGGAAAATATTTTAATCTCTAGTTCTTAAAAATTTTTTTAATTTTCTGAATTTCTTTAAAATTCCCCGAAATATCCTAAAATTCCTTAAAACGCTGCGAAATCATCTAAAAATGCCAAAAAATCTTTGTAAAATAATAAATAATGAATTGAAAACAATAAATTTAGAAGTACACTCGAGTCTTTCAAATGTCAACTTCCCAAATCTCAAGTTCTCCCAAAAGCCAAAAGTAAAGTCAATTCAAGTCATGTTTTTCTCAAATGTCAAGTCCATACATTTTTCAAATCTCACTTGATAACTACTGCACACGCTTTGCGTTTGGCATCTGATTGGTTGCTATTCGCACGTAATTTAAAATGCCAAAAAATATTATATTATACGCAATACGCATGCGCAGTTGATGTGACTACACTCAACTTCCCCAATAGTAACATGTTCCAAATAGTAAAGACATTTCGTTCCCAATAGTAAACAGAATATTGCGTTGCGATCGGCATCTGATTGGCTGTATTTGTATTTGATGTGACGCATGCGCAATTGATGTGAAATTTGAGGAAAGGAATTTTTTTACTATTGGGAACGACTCTGGTTTCGACTTCTTTACTATAGGGGAAGTCGAGTGAATAGAGATCAAGAATTTCTTGACATTTGGGAGACTCGAGTGTAATGCAGCGTTTATACCTCTGTCCGCCCTACCAGGTCGGACAGAAAGTACTTGAGAGTAAAAGAGATAGAAAGTTCAATTTGTCCAATTTTTCATTCTCTTTCTCTTTTTCTCTCACGTACTTTCTGTCCGACCTGGTAGGGCGGACAGAGGTGTAAACAGCCCATAAC
>UCOK01018367.1:0-12846 GCA_900474325.1 Synergus umbraculus | reverse complement strand
CGATAATAGATAATAGAATATTTTTGTATTCGTTAACATTTTCGTTGTTAAGTACATTGAGTATAAATTGTTCAGATGGTTCGGGCATCTTTTTGGTAATGCAATGATCTGTAAGTAGTTTTATAATGTGAGTTACAGAATCTTCTGTCAAGCAGCATAAGGTTTTAAGCATACTAACATACTCATTCACACATAAAATAACATTTTTCAGTCCAACAAACGTAGTTTCTTTCATAGCAACAGCTGGCACAAAAACTTTTTGTTTTTTGGTTTCACAAGAAATTTCACTATTTTCACATTGCTCACTAGACAAGGATATACGGCCAAAAAGAATAGACTTCTCGTCAAATGCTGTCGTAAAAAGTATTTTGTAGTCGTTTATCTCGAGGGGCTGTGAGTAATCTGAGGATGGTCGCTTGTCCTTTCCGAAATAATCGCTGATGAATTCTAGATGTTGTAGAAATTTAGACCATGTAGTCACTCCGAGTGTAATACCTTGTAATTTGTTGGATACAATTTTCACAATAGGTTGAAAACTGCCATCGGTCTGGAGCTCAAGTCGAATAAGTATATTTTTACTGCACGACTTATTGAGTGCATACAATGTAGTCAGGATGAGATGTTTAGTTGATCTGCGTGTAGGTTCGACCTCTGTCATATGAACTCTTTTCTTTCCATGGTTTGAAGAAATATTATCATCACCATTCTTTTCTTTTATAGAATGTGTAATATCTGTATTATTAAAACCAGATGTTTCTGTATGTACCATATTTTGAGACATTGTACTTTAGTGTTTGAGAGATACAAAGAAAGTGTTAACTAAACACTCACAGCTCAGCTCTATATGTTCCCTACGCTGATTAACAGAGTGGGGGTAAAACGAGTCTGAACTTGTGGGGGGGATTATCTTAACTGTTAAAAGTAGAGAGGGGGTAAATTAGAACTCAAGAACTCAGATTTGAATTACTTTCAAGTAAGTATTTTGAAAAATTTTTATGTTTCATACTTATTTTTAAAAATATTTTAACAACATTTAAAAAAAAATATTTATTCTATTACTGTTATTAAAATATAGTTCGTTTGTACCTTATAGTATATTTTAAGGGCCTCTTGGGGCATGAGGGCGTGGTTGTAGGAGGAAAAAAAAGAGGGGATGTGAAAATTTCTTCAGGTTTTTCCAAGATGTTTACACTTTCCCCTGAAAAAGTATCAGATTGAATCTTGACCTTGCCCGTGCAACGGTTATTTTGTAAAGTTGTTCGTGGCAATTACGAGTTTAATCACCGGTATTCGTTGGTAATTGTGCAATTACGTGTTTTCGTGTGCAGTTAAGTGCATATTAAATTTGTGTTTTTGTGATTAAAAAACAAACAAAAAAATGTGTTCTCAAGCAATTAAAAATGCTTTGGAGAATCTGAAAGAGTACCACGACCATCAGGATGCGTTAGCAGGTTTAGAAGGTTATCTCAAAAGCTGCACAACAGTTTCATCGTACGAGAGTCTGGTGAAATCAGCAATTAAAAACGCCGATAAGGATACACTCCAACGATGTGTACCAGCGATGGTGAAGCTGAAAACTTCATTGGCTCGATTAATCGACGCCTCTCAAATTAAAATCGGTAAGTTTTTATAATTTTTGTGTTTTTTGTTTAATAAAAACATAGAGTCAGTGTAAAATTATTTTAAAAAATCCTCCTAATCCGAGGCGTTGGTATACTTCGCGTGCTCGCAAGCCCTGCCATCGTTAATAATACAAAACCAACCACCCTGAAATAACCTTGTATGTACTCTTTGTAGCAAGATTGTACAAGTGAGGGGTTTAAAAAGCACATCAAATATTAATTAAAAAAAAAATAAAAAATAATCCTTAGAGTTGTTGGTACATTGCGTGTGCTCGCAACCTCTGCCATCGGTAATAATTTCAACGAATTACCCCTCACTTGTATTTACTCTTTGTAGCACAAGTGAGTGGGTTTAAAACAAAAACTAGCATAAACGGGGCAATTTAAAAAATAAATAAATACTTACCCCCAAGACGAGCGCAAAGAAGTTTCACTTCAAAATAATTTTGAAATTTTGTTTTTTATATATATATAAATTTTAAATTTTATTTTGTTTTATGTATTTATAGAAAAATGTGTAGCTGAAAATACCCCTCGTGTGCTACACACCTATGTTCCTGCGGCAAAGACAATTAAAAGGACTACCCAAAAGAAAAAATCTGGTGATGGTGATCGACACCATCGTGATATCGGATGATGAGACCAATGCGTAGTCGTCAAAAAGAAGACGGATAACGGTCCAAAATAAAAAGAGGGGTGCCTCCACCAAAAATCATAATAAAACAGTGAATTTGGTAGACAGTGATGACGAAATTTAAGTCATCACTGCAAAAGAGAAAGCTGCTCTCTTGAAAAAAAAGATGCGATTGGAGAAAGCTGCGCAGAAACAACGCGAGTATAGGCAGCGGATGAAGCAGCCTAAGGTTGAGGAGGTGGACGAGGCTATCAATAATCTGCTAATAGAAATCGCAGAACGCGAGGAGAAACTATTTAATGGTAGGGTATATTTTTTATATTTTTAAAAATTATATTAATTAATAAAAAAAAAATCGTCGTCGTCGTCGTTAAACATCTTCCAGGATGCACAAGATAGGGCAGAGAACGTTATTTTATCCCCCTACATTTTAAAAATTGATGAGCGACGTCAATATGTTGCGAAATTCGCGATGCAAGGTTTGCAAATTAAATTTCGTGTGAAATCACCTGGTGAGAATAACCCTGTAGAGTGGCTCGAAACTGCTTTTCTTGAACTCTACAATTATCTGCTTGATTGGTGTGATCAAACAGATATTGTAGGGTTGACATTTTATTCAGATGGGTTCAGTAAGGGCGTTGCGTGGAGGTCTTTCACTGAATTGAAAGATCTCTATTTCGAAGACCTTTGGGACCTTGTTTCAAAGGTTGTACAAAGTGCCACAAGCTTCGAGATAGATGACACATTTCATGTGGAGATGACACGTGTGCAGGTACCTGCCGGTAAGGGTCGCGTTAAGTTAAATAAGGGCATTTTTAAGCGGTCAATATTAGAGATTACAGGGGCAAATAATACGTGCTTACCGCAAGCAATCGTGGCTGCAATTTCCAAAGGGCGATTGCAGCAAGATTTAAGCAATATATGTAGAGTTGCAGCGTGACTGGCGTCAAAAACGCGAAAAGTATGGTTTACACCAGCGTAGAGCGGCTCAACAGTTAACGCTAGACGGGTTGCGGCCTTCCGGAATTGATAGCGTATCAAAGATATCTTGCAAGAGATCAGATAGCCATAACGGTTTATCACTTTGATACGTTCGGAACAGGTTTGGAAAAACCATTTTATTAGGGTAGCTCTGAAATAACAAACAACGGTGAGACTGTAAAATTAAATATTCATTTATTATATGAGGGCAGCCTTAAATTTCATTACACACCGATTCTATGTTTAACAGCTGCTGGGGCTAATAGATTTTTTTGTGCTCCCTGTAATAAGGCATATAAAAATACAGAATCTCATCGTTTTAAAGTGAGGTGTAACGCTTGCTATTCGACACCTCATGTAGGTAGTCATGAAGCAAAGGGTATTAAATGTGATTCATGCCGTAGATGTTTTAATGGAGTAGAATGTTTTAGAAAACATACACTTCCAAATTCGTATAATAAAGGGCATAGTGTTTGCTCAGTTTTTAAAATTTGTAACGGGTGTTCAAAGTTAATTAACCATTTAAGAGTAAAAGATCACAAATACTGTAATACAGTAAAGATCACAAACTGTAATACATGCAAAAAAGTTTGCCCGGATAATCACTTTTGCTTTATGACACCTATTGCCAAACCGTCTGTTAATAAAATAGAAAATAAAATAAAACCAGCATTTATTTTTTATGATTTTGAAACAACCCAGTCCAAATCCGTCGCGGGTGATGAATAAAGCAAAATTCACATACCTAATCTGTGTGTTGCGCAGCAGGTATGTGAAGATTGCATGAATGATCCTGACCCCAATGTACGTTGCAAATGGTGCCTTATCAGACAACATCTTTTTAAAAAAGATCCTGTAGCTGAGTTTACTAATTTCGCCACACGAAAATTAACTCATTTTACCGAGATTGTCTGCATTGCACACAATGCAAAAGGGTTCGATGCTCAATTCATCTTAGAATATCTAATTAAGGAAAGAGGTGTTAGGAATCCACCCGAAATAATTTTAAATGGCACAAATATTCTTTTAATGAAAGTTGATAAAACGCGGTTTATTGACAGTCTGAATTATTTTCCCATGCCCCTAAGTGCCCTACCTAAAGCGTTTGGTTTAGAAGAGGCAAAGAAAGGTGCATTCCCACATTTATTTAATACCCCTGAAAATCAGGACTATATCGGCCAAATTCCTGATGCAAAATATTTTTCCCCTGACACAATGAAACGTGAGTCCAGGGAAACATTTTATTAATGGTATAATGAGTGTGTCAATTCAAATTATCAATTTAATTTTAAAAATGAATTGACAACTTATTGTATCAATGATGTCGATATTTTGTGGAAGGCTTGTTTAGCATTTAGAAATATTTTTATTAAAGTGGCCGATGTAGATCCGTTTTTAGAAAGTATAACTATAGCATCAGCTTGCTCTAAAGTTTCCCGAAAAAATGATCTTCAACCCGATCAGATAGGTATTATACCTAACGGAGTCTATAGGCCAGCTGATAATCAGTCAAAAAAAGCCATCGAATGGCTATTGTCGTTAGAACGTTCATTAAGCATTGAAATTATACATGCCGGTAGGACCCGTGAATTTAGAATATCTGAAGGTGTATTAGTCGATGGTTATTATGAAGATAACCAGACTAATAAAAAAAGAAACAATTTTCCAATTTCACGGGTGTTATTGGCATGGTTGTCGAGTTTGTTATAATTCCGATCGTGATAAAAAAATTAGTTCGGGTAAAAATAGCGAAAGTTTAAATGAACGTTTCGAACGGACAATAGCGCAAACCGATGAGCTTCGAAAAGCTGGCTATGAGGTAATAGAAATGTGGGAATACACTTTTGATAGGGAAAAATTGCTGAAACCTGATTTATGTAGTTTTTTAAAAGACCACCCACTCTTAAAAACCGATGCTTTAAATCTTCGAGATGCGTTTTATGGTGGAAGAACAGGGAATACATTTTCGTATTTTGAGGCTAGAGGTAAAGTTAAAATATCTTATTTAGATGTTTGTTCATTATACCCCTCTATCTCTAAATATGGGAAATTTCTAATAGGGCATCCAAAAATTTATGTTGGCGATGAATGCAAAAATTTAACAGGGGACAATTTTGACTTATCTAATGTAGAAGGGTTAATTAAATGTCGCATTAGGGTGGTCCAAAAATGCATTGCAAAAATTTTTTCAATGCTACAGAATCTCGATCCCCCCAATTCGTTTCTAAATCCGAAAAAAGAAAGTCCCTATTTTTTTATTTTTTTTTATTTTGATTAAAACACGTGCCGGATTTGACTTGAAGTTTCCCATGTAAATTGCATGGGGAAAAATCACTTTTTGGAGTTTTTGGAATAATTTTTCAGGGTTTAGGAATAAGTGACGGGACATTATAGAAACTTATAGAGAACTATCCACCAAAGAATTTCATGTATCACACATATGGGTTTTGCACCCCTAACACACCCCCAGGGGGCCTTAAAAACTACCCTTAAAAGCTAAAATTACCATTTTTCATGAAATTGACGTTCTGAGCACTTTATCCTCGTTGTTTTTCTTAATAATTATTATTAGTATTAATCTATTGAAATATTTATTAACATTGTTTAATAAATCTTTAATTATTTAAACAAATATAATTTTTTAAATGTTTTTTTTAATTTCATTTTTTATCATAAAAATGTTTACTATTGGTCTCATGGTATATTGATAAAACATTAGTTAGTTAATTTTCAAATATTTAAACAACTAACATTTGTTTAATCATTTTTTCTCTTGAAAATTCGTTTTTTATTATAAAAATGTATACAATTGGACTATAATGGTATATTAATAAACATTGTTTGGTAAGTTTTAATTATTTAAAGAAATTCCATTTGTTGAAAAATTATTGTGTACATACTGAAATGTTGATTAACGTATATTAATTAAAACTAGGGTTTTCAACGCGGTGGGCCAAATGCGGCGCGGCGGGGGTTCGCACGCCTTTCTAAGCTAAACTCAAGGCGTGTCGTCGAAAAAGAAGCACATCAAAATAAGCAAATTTGTTGACGTGCGGAAGTGTTCAGGGGGTATTAGCTCAAGAAAACCCCTGACTATACAGTTAAGGAGCTAATGAAAAAAAAATTAAAATTTCTTTTTTTCTTTCTTGTGATCAAACTTTTTGCGTATAAATAATATTTACAGACGTAATTTTAATCATTGTTAATCATGGACGCACGCTGGAAACATCCATTCACATCATTGATATGCGGACCAACAGGTTATGGCAAAACATTTTTTGTAAAAAAATTTCTTCGCCACCTTGACGGTATGTGTGATACACAAATAGAACGTATTATCTTTTACTATTCAGAGTGGCAAGCAGCATACAAGGAATATGGGGAAAAAATAGAGTTTCGAGAAGGATTACCACAGTCTTCTGATTATTCTAATGACCCTAGACCAAAACTCATAATTATCGATGATTTAATGAGAGAATCTTCGAATAATACAATTTTAGATCTGTTTACTAAGGGTAATCATCACAAAAATGTTAGTGTGATTTTTATTTCACAAAATATTTTTCACCAGGGTCATGATCAAAGAGATATCTCTCTAAATTCAAACTATATTATTGCTTTTAAAAATCCTCGAGATCGTGCTCAAATTCAACATCTAGCTCGACAAGTTTGTCCTGAAAATCCACGTTTTTTACAAGAAGCCTATTACGATGCCACTTCACAGCCCCATGGATATTTACTTCTTGATTTGAAACAGTCTACTCCAGACAATTGCCGATTTCGAACCAGCATATTTCCTGATGACCCTCATCAGTACGTTTATGTACCTGTGAAGGATATATAGGGCGGGCACACCGAGGGGCAAGTACCAGTAACTCCTTTGTAACGATGTCGAAAGGTGGTAAATCAATTGGTAAGAAAAATGTCATAGTTTTGCAAGCTCTTTGTCATCTAAACAGTGATCAACGACGTGCTTTATTAAAAACCTCGGATGTCCCACTCATTAAATGTATTTGTGAGTAAAATAGCCGAACCCCATGGTACTTGTAAAAAGAAGAAAAATTTTATTATTCAAAAAGGAGAAGGATTTCTGCCTCTTTTGCTTGCACCAATCATTGGCAGTTTAATATCCAAATTGTTTGGTTCCTCTTCTTAGAAAAAAAAAATTAAATAAAAATGGAGCATGCTAGAAAGATGGTGCTTATCCCAAGAGATCAGGTGGATAAAATACAACAGCAAATAGAGTCTTTGAAACAACCAGTTTTCAATACTGATGACACACAAATCCTGCCATCTGTACCTAGTCTCACCGCACAAACACCAGGAGATAATATTAGTAGATTAGATTCTGAGATGAGTCGTATCTTATTTTCTCCCTTTCTCAAGGATGAACGTGAAAAGTGGAAAATATAGTCAAGTATTAAAAAAATTTCTCTTTGTTGATGAAAACAGAAAACCGCTTATCGAAAATAAGGAGCAGAAAAATAATACGAATAATACAGATAGTATTGAAAATACAGGTAGTGAATCAACTGCTGATGAGTCATTTCTACCTGCAGAAGCGATTACAGCTACAATACCGAAATCTTTTCGGTCAAACAGTATATTATTACTCAACTATTTGAAAAGACCAGACGTTGCTGACAGAATAAAATGGAGGAAAAATGGTTGTTTTCATTAATGGAAACCCTATTGAAAATTCAAATATTATCGACCTTATAAATGATGCAATAAGATATAGAAAAACATTTGTTCCTGCTGGTAGAACTCAGTTTGCAAAATTCCTTCGAGAGATTGGCATATCACGTCAAATCGTACGAAATAAAGAATACTGGAGATTCCAAAGTGATGAGCAAACACAACGTGATATCAGTATCAGAGCAAACTCTACGGTGGAAGCTCTTATAACAGATGATGAAACCACAGATGAAGAGGTTTTACGTAACAGGCGAGAAACTATTGCTACAAGATCACGTACAAGGAGTCGCAGCAGAGTTAAGAAAAATCAAAGTGGTTCTGGAATTATTACAAAGTGGTCGTCTTTTATTTTAAAATGAAATTACTAGAGGAGATTTACTACAATCCGAGTCATCCAGTAGGCTACAGTGGTGCAGAAAAAATAACTCATGCTGTGTGTGGAAAAATATCTAGTGCAAAAGTACATGATTGGTTAAAATCTCAGGATACATTTACGAAACGTAGACCTATTCGACGAAAATTCCCAAGACAGCATTATAATGTTAGTTCTATTGATAATGTATGGGAGGCCGATCTAGTAGACCTTCAAAATTTGTCATCCTATTAATTCTATAGGGGTACCTATCCGGGTTTATCTGGGACCTGATCTATACTCTAAAGTATAGATTTTTCTCTAAAAGGACATCTATCCGGGATCTAAAATGTAATCTTTAATCACAAATTTAACCAAGTCCTATCAGCCGGGTTTATCCGGTATCTATCTGGGACATGGAAACGTATAAGTCCGTATAAGTTCCAGATAGGCCCGGATAAATCTTTTAAAGCTTCCCATATAAGATCCGAACCCGTGTGAACTTTAAAAATATGAAAAATTTTATATACGTATTTCATTCATTATTCACGCAAAAGCTTTTTTTTATGAAATTATTTTGAGATAATTTAATATTTATGTATGGTTGAGTGTACCGTGGAAAAAATGTGTTACTATCATCTCGAAGCTTAGGGTAATGTTTAGGTAGCTGGACTCGTGTCCCGTAGGTCATGCGTTCGATTCCCCCCGCGTTGCGTGCAAAATTTTATTTGTTATATATGCGTTAAAATTTAAAAATATCGATTATTTATAAGTATATCTATAATATAACAACGAATAAACCATGTTCTTAATTAATAACTGTTTTTTATAAGATTTTTTTTTAATTTTCAGCGTCTAGTATAAGTCCCCGATAGGCCCGGATAGATAGAAATTGTGTACAAGACAGATCCCGGCTATGACCAGATAAAACCCGGATAAAACTTATTTGGTATCCCAGATAGGTCCGGATATTACCCGGTTACAAAATCCGGAAGTTTTCCGAATAGGTCCGGATAGAGTCCCGAGTCTATCTGGGTTTTATCCGGGTTCTATCCGGTATTTTAAGCATGGATTTGAAGTTGAACACACGTTTCGCAGCTTGAATAACGTTTCAACATTTTTTTCATCCTTCAACTCCACTTTTGTAAACCTTAAACTGCACAGAGGAAAATAGTTCGCGAAACTTTACTGAACTCAGTTGAGTAAACTGGGGACATAGGGACATTTCGGTAAATTTTCACCTACAGTTCAGTAAAGTTAAATCAATGAAAACTTAATGCTTAGAACGTGAAATCTTGATATATTTGAAGAAGTATCTACCGAACAGTTCAGTAAACCGCGATTGAGAACGAAACAGGAAATTTATGTGGATTTACATTACGCGAATGAATGTATGACTCACAGTCGATGAAACTTTACTGAGAAGTTGAGTAAAGCGTAAACTTTTGTGGAGTAAAAAAAAAGGAATTTATTTCTAGCCATCCAAAATAAATATATTCTATAAACCACAGTAGCTTACATTTTACCGAACTGTTGGTTAATAGTTACAGACATCCGTCACAGTCTCACACAAGTTAGTCGCAACCAATCATAAACAAGTTTCGTGGTGAACACATGTAAACCCTCTCACTTATATAATACGAACACGCACGCCTATCGCTGAGAACTAAGCTTTGGAACTCTTATATGAGGCATTATTCCTCAAGTGTACCACCCTCACAATTCGACTTTGTCTGATCGAACTCAAACTTGGGTAAAGTATAGTTCTACTAGGTACAACTTGAGAGGAAACAGATTTTTTCGATTGGATACAAATTTACGGAGATAAGGGAGGGGGAATTTTCCGAATTTTTTCGATTTTGTACAGTTTCGTGCTATTTCGAAGGTATTAAGCTCCTTTCCTATGGAATATACAAACTTTTGTCTCACATGTTTTTGATAGCTTTTTTCCTGGTCTACCGAATGTTTACAACCATTTTTGAAAAAATTGAAAATATGACCGATTTTTTTGAAAATCAAAATATTTTTGACTATTGCAGCAAAAAGGAATGTTTTTTTTTTGGTCTCAAAATAAAGCTTAAGACTTTATCTTTCGATGCTGTAAATTTCATCTTGCCGTTTTTTGTTGTTTTCGAGAAATTAAATAAAGAGTAAAGCGCCGCGCCGATGGCGCTCAAGATTACTGGACTCCTCGCTCGGCGGAACTTCTTCGGACTCATTTATCATATCAATTATGAATATTTATTATTTATTAAACTGCTCTCTGTATTGTGCAGAGTTGAGATTGTCATTAAAGTTTTCTAATGCCTGCATTACAGTCATTGCAGGGACGTAATAATGAGGAAATAAATTTCTATCTAATAAATATATTGTAATAATCCCAGTTTTTCTCTAATACCTTTAATGAGATTCCGCAAAACGAGTTTTCCCTATGCCCACACCCGCTAGTGGTCACTATAAAAGTTATTATAATAAAAGTAGGGTGAATGACGGTTGCTGGAACTGTAATGGAGAGAAACATAGTTGGAGAAACTGTCCAAAAACTAAGAAGGTTAGGGACGAGTGACTATAGGTTTCGGTCATATCCCCCGTTTGTTATTAGTGCCCTTCAAATTTTTAAATATCAAGTCAACTCAGTCCTTGATGAGAGGAGGCTATTTATTTATGTGTTAGTTAACGGCCAGTTACTTAAAGGATTTTTTTATCCAGGCTCTTGCTGTACATATGGACAGGTAAGCTCAGGGATAAAGTACCCTAAGGGCGTTATAGAAGAAACTGCTGGAAAAGCAATTTTAGATTTATAATTTATGAAATACTTGATTAATTAAATTTTTTATTATAAATGAGTCTTTCTGCATGACATAATTTTCAATAAGTCACACAGTCCCCACTATATGTATTGTTGACCCCACTTCGCACGCTGCGCGCGAACGTATATAGGATAAAAATATTTGCTCCTATATATATATATATATATATATATAGGAGTATATAAATATACTGTATATAAATATAGTATATTTAAGTCCTAGTTTAGGTTAGGATCAGAAATAAGTTATACCACAATTTAGTCACTTAATATTTATTATATAACAGACATGTATGCGAATTGTACGCGCAGTCGCCAACACGTCTATATGTCTCATCGACATATAGAAATGAACTGCGGGACGCTGTAGGAAAGCGTGTAATAATGCGCCAGAGAGAAAATGTGTACATAGAAAATGCGACACATAGAAAATATGCAGAAATTCTAACCCATGCTAAGTGAACTACCAAGCCACTCTGCCGGTAAGGCAGGTCACTGACATACTAAATTAGCTTTAATCTATGGCATAAATCTGCATTTACCGACTGAGAATGGTACCGGCCGGGGGTAATTTATCATGGAGCAGAACATTGATCGTCGGATAAGTGGTCCAGAATCCTTCTAGTACAACTACTATTCTCGATTTACTATTAATCCATGAATATATTTAAGATGACGAGGAAGTCCATCAACACTCATCATTCACGTATGCTTTAGATTTAACACATCTTACACATTTCATTTCAAATCAGAACTGCTTCTATCAAACAGTAAAAGTGCTTGAAAGGTAAGTTCGTATTACAGATTTCAACAGTATAAATTCGGCCAAATAGTATACCTAAAAAATTAATTTACAATTCCAGTTCCTTTAAAATATTTTCGTATGGAATTAGCAATGGCATTTTGTGAACCTCTGTAAAAATCCATACATAGGAACAAATTAAAAAGAAAAGAAAGTATTTACCACTTGAATCATTTTACTATCAAAACTGTTGAGCTTCAAAGAATTTTAATTTTTAATTGTTCAAGTCTTCAAGAATGTATTTTAAACTTTGTATTGTTTTGTAAAGATTGGTTTTATAATCAACTTCATAAAAATTTTTTATTTGCAAGTTAACGAGTAGAAATAAAAAATGAAAATTTTGAAAATAAAAAACTTCTAAATTGTCACATTTAGAATTTTTTAACTTTTTAAATCACAAAAAACTAATCGAAAATGCCTTTGGCAGAAATGCATTGTAGTTTTAATTCTTGAGTTATGACTTGATTAAGGGCATGTGATACTATACCATAAGAGCAAATTAGTTATACCAATTTGTAACGGTATAGCCTGCCGTTACACATAAATGCGCCTATATGTAGGCAACCATAGCTCTGTTTAATAAAACCATAGAGCGAAGATAAAGCGCCTGAGCGTAGACTACCTGAGCTACGATTATCGGCATTATAGGGAGCGATCAAAATATCGATCGGAGAGTAAATCCGCAAAACCATGCTAGGGTTCGCAGTGCACGTCTTTCCACACACAAGATGTTTCTCTGAGGAGCTAAAAGACGAGCATCTGGTCTCAGCCGTCACTCGTTCACGAGTCGCCTTCGAGCTCAGGCTGGGCATGGCCCAGCGCTCTTAAGTGACTCTATTTTGCTGGCTCTACGCAGCCAATTCTTCAAGTTCGTCGCTGCAGTCATCAAGGTAGTATAGACTAGAAGAGCTTCATACGCTGCTCCAGGCTGGGGTTCTTCTATTCTTT
>UCOK01018366.1:0-30473 GCA_900474325.1 Synergus umbraculus | reverse complement strand
CGTCTAATGCGTTGATTCCTTCGAGATGGTTCTTTGGTTCTGAAAGACCAATTTGAAATTGTTCGTGATTTATGAGATTTCAAACTAAAAATCATTTAATCTTTTTTTTTTTATTTTTCATCCATGAAATACTGTACATTATTCTAATTCATATTTATCATAATAAATCCAAATTTTCATTTCTTTAAACTTATCATGTGGAGTCCGATTTGTTTCTACGCCCCCACGATATCCCTCTCCTAGTTGAGCTAGTTTGAGCGAAATTCTTTGTTTTTGCAATTTAGTCAGTCAAGTTTTGAGCGGTACTAATTGTACCTGGCGCCCTTGGCATAAAATTAATTTTTTTTGGAACTTAGTTGGGTGACAGAATTTCGACGACACTCAGAGGCCGAAAGTCCCTGTAGGCTGAGACTGTCGTTATAATGGAAATTAGAAAAATAATTTTGATAAAAGCAGTTTCAGTGAGAAAAAACTGAATTTAAGCTGCGCTCGGCTGCTGCTCTCGTATGGAGGTTTTGCGCCCAATTCTCGAGGTCGCGTGAATAGGGTTTGTAGTGGGGAAAGCTTCCGAGCTTATCAAGGCCATTGGCTCTCTTTTGGAGGGTCCTACTATGGAGGTTGTACTGTACTTATATGTATATAACACACCCATTCAAGACGTACACAAAAACGTATCAATTTTTTTTTTTGAATCGGCAACACTCTTTACGAAAATATGAATAAACACTTCGTTAAAATTTCACAAACTGCTTTCGAATCTTTGATACATAAGTACATGAAGCACTTAGTTAAAATTTCATAAAGTTCTTTCCAATTTCTGACAAATTTTAGCTCTGTCCAAAAGTGAACTGCTATTTTGATAAAATTTCACAAACTTTTTCCATTTTTTGGAACACTTATTTTTTCCGTGTGGACGTAAAATTTCTCGTCCTTTCCGAACCTGCAGTCAAAAATCCATCTTTTACAATATTTACCGGTTTGATCTTGGATTTACCTTGAGAGTGAATTGATAGGATCAAGTGGACCGCGGGTTCGAATTCACGGACCCCATAAACGTTATGAAGGATGATCATTTGTAATAAAAAAAATTTTTTTTCGATTTGACCTATAATTGACCTAAATTATGACGTGGTGGGCGTAAACGGGCATTGATTTGACCTCGACTTGTTTCCGTAAAAACTGGTCGTTTTGAGACAAGCCTGGCAGGAATGTCGAAATGTTACGCTTAAAAACAACAAACGTATTTGTTATTAAATGTTGCTCGGTCCTTAGGTGTGACACATCTCATCATAATTATAAAAGTGGGGACGACTCATCTGTTCATACACGTATGGGGGTTTTCTAGTCTAGAGGTACAAATATTGGGTGTTTTTTGAAATTCAATAAAAAAAAAAATAAAAAATATTTTTACTGGACATTTAATAATATTCCAACAATACGGAAAAAAATTGAGAAAAAAAATTCAAAAATTGAACAAGTTACAGGCTGATGGAGTGGCGTGGGTGGAAAAAAGGGTGCGTCCGTATTGACACGACTCCAACTCTTCTGGTAGTCGGAAAAAAAAAGATTCTTGATCAGTAAGAATGTCGCTATCGTCTGAACTAGGGAAAAAGAAAAAAAATTTTTTTTCACAAAATGGCGAATGTTTGAAAAAAACGTGATTTTTTGCCCTTTTTTTCAAAATTTTAAATTTCTTAAAAATAGTAAAAAACAAAATTTTTATATAATCCTAGTTCGGACGATAAAGAAGGTCCGCGCCAAATTTCAAGTTAATTGGTTCATTAGAACTTGAGAAATCATGTCCAATGTGTTCGAAAAAGTAATTTCGAGAAAAACTTGTTTAAAGATTTGAGCAAAGTTACAGGCAGTTTTCACCCACATTTCGTTAATCGGCGATTCCGGCTCCATACATTGGAAACAATGTATGGAGCAACTGCAAATAAGCTCATACAATGTATCAAAAAATGTATGAAACAACTGCAATCAAGCATACGCGGCAGGATCGGCTCACTCGCTACGTCACTAAAATGGCTATAACTTTGTCAATGATCGAAATTATAAAAATTCCTTCGGAGGATATATTCTTGGAAGCTTAATCTTTGAAAATATGCAAAAAAAAAATCGATTTTTTCAACATTCTAGACTGGAATACCCCCGTAGACATACATGATTGAGTCGCGGATAAAAAATAAAGGATTGAAACGTATACAAGTATATAAACGGAAAACGGATAGTAATACCTACAACTGGATACAGAAGGACTAAAAGACTAAAACGGACAGTGAAACTGGATAAGATTATTATTCAAACGGATACAGGGATAGCCAACGGATACAAAAGGATCGAAGAATATAAAAAATTATTCAAACGTATACTTATGGATAGATGACAAATTAAGGGTTTATAGGAAAAATCCAGCTCCAAACAATCGAATTTTTTTTTTACAAATTCTATTTAGTATGTCATCTTAAAAATGTTTTGTTACATTTTCATAACAATCGCATGAATATTTTTTGACTTACTCTCCTACGAATTAATTTTCCTCCGACGAGCGCATAGCAGGTATTCGTCGCTTTCTCTGTGATAATTTATAATAATTGTTTTTTGTGGATGTGAAGGAATAATTATTTAAATGTTGGAGAAATAATTATTCAAACTGCTGGTAAAATAATAATTATAGTTTATTTAGACCGAACTAGAAGATAAAAAGGAAACTTATAACCATATGAGATCAAGTTAGAAAATAGTGAACATACGCTCGACACGAATTCGAGTGTTCTTCTTGACAGTACAAGATAATCTAAAGTTTTGACAGTAGTGGATGTACATTGATGGTAGTGTTAAGCTGCTAAGACTAAGGTAGAGAGGGAAGAAGGCCCTGTAATTGGTTACAAATTGTAAGGGGATGTCCTAAGTACTCCTTCTCTCATTTGATACTGTAGTTATAGAATTTCCCAGGATTTACATTAGAAGTGGTCAAAGGCCATGGGACCGTCAATAAGGTAATAAAATGGTTGAAGCGTTATTATACTGAACAGATGTAAAGATGAGTAATTTAGCGGATAACTATAAAGTTATAAAGATCTTAAGGTATACAGAATAGCAAGCTTAAGCTTTAAATTTACAGAAAATCTGGTAATAAAAAATGGGCTATGTTGCAGATGTGTCACGTAGGTTTGGCGTGAGAGAAACCACCATGGGTTGAGAAGGCAGTAAAAAATGTGAAGAGAAATACATTGTTAGTTTTACAAAAAAATATTGATATCTAAATAATTTCTAAATGGCTGGCTAACGAACTTGACCTTCATTTTAGGACACTAAAAGAGTATACCAAAGGACAATCCAATCGGTCAATTATTTCGAAAGTTATCGTGCTCACAAACTAAAAATCTACAGACAGACACACAGACACACAGCCAGACTGACATACAGACAGACAGACAGACACATTCTTAAAAACATGTTTTTCGGGTTCAATGGGTCCCAAAACGTGGACATTTGATGAAAACTGGGGGGGTCAAATTTTACACAAATCTAATACATTCTCTCTGATGAGAATGTAAAAACCAAAGTGGGTTAGCTTCAGTATTACTATAACTAGGTCTGTTGCCTATAATAATTAATATTTATGAAAAAATAACAAAATGGCGAACAAAAATTTAAAAAAAAGATGCATTTTTTTCACTGTTTTTTTGTTAAAAAAATTAGTAAAAATGTTATTTTTTAATATATTATAGGCAACAGACCTAGTTCAATATGTGTAGAATGTGAGGTTTAAATTTGATAAGGATCGGTCGAATAGTTTTCATAAAATCCTTGGTACCGTTTTAAAAACGCTGTTTTGAGAAAAACGTGTTTAAAACAATAACAATGCAATAAATAAAAAACAATTGTTTTTACGTATTTTAAGACATGTTTTATCATACCTAAAAATATTTATATTCATATCTTTCTTGACATACTCAAAAAAAATGTTGAAAAATAGCTCTTTTTTTTAAGCGTATAAAGTAGAATAACCCCTTAAGGGGTTACACCACCCTGTCGCGTGGGAAAATAGGTATAAAAATAAGCATTTTTATTGACGCAGTCATAAATTATTTTAAATAATTGTTATTATACATATATACATAGTACTTTTGTGTATAATTTGAATCAATGACAAATTTAAAAAATCTTAAAATGGCGGAGATATGAGCCAATGAGTAGGACCTTTTTTTGAAAATTCTTAAAAAAAAAAATTTTTTTGCTTATTTAGAAAGGTAATCGCTATCGTGTGCATATTTTATATATAAATTATGTTTAATATTATTTTTATGCATAATTTTTTCATATGGAAAGTAGGGTGTCAATCGTTTCTTAAAAAATATATGACCTGTCGAGTGTCTGCAATTTATTCGTGACCTGATTGGTTGAGAGATGGTCACGTGGGATCGTCACAAGTGCGTAACGTGAAGTAATTATATAGGCGCGCGAAGTGCGGTGTGATGTTTTAGTCAATCCAGAAATTTAAATTGCCTGCTGTTTTTGACACCTTGAGAAGTGTGAAAGAAAAATTGTTCTAATTGTAAGTAGTGATAGCAGTAATAGTGAGACAGATGCGGAGAAGTAAAATGCGCTGATGGTGGGGGACTGACGACCACCACCACAGGAGGTCCACTTGGGTTCGAGTCTCAGATATCTATTGGCGAGTCGTAGACAGCCCCGATTCTCAGGTATCCGTTGGCGAGTCGTGAATCGCCCGGGTCCACTTTGGTTCCGAACGGAACCTGAGTTTCGGTGACGCGCTCACTTCTAATTGTTGTAACTTCGGAAATAGTTTGAATTTTGAAATGATTATTTTAAATTAAAGAATATTTTAAGCGTTCAATCATTTCAAAATTCAAACTATTTCCGAAGTTACAACAATTAGAAGTGAGCGCGTCACTGAAACTCAGATTCCGTTCGGACCCATATTGGATCCGCCATTTTGTTTTTGAAATTTTTGACACCGGTTTTTTCATCAGTGACCCCAAAAACAGGTGAATAACTGAATTTGGCCGATTTTATCAACATTTTATAGTTCTAGCCAGCTTTTCGATGTTTGGTCTCATTCGCGCCGTACTGTTTTTTCTTTCGCGTTTTTCGCGAAACTACTTTTTTCAAACTGGTGTACATGATATCTCAAGATCTACTCAACCGATTTTGTTAAAATTTTAAATACATGTTCTTTATACTATTATCTATCGTGTGACGTAGGATTTTTTTGATTGAGTGCCCATAAGTTATGAATTTTTTAAACTCAAAATTTCTATAAAAATTAGAAATTTTTTTTTAAACAGCTGTCATTTCTACAAAAAAATTTTTAAATTTTTTTCCCTATGTCACACGATAGCGATTACCTTTCTAAATAAGCAAAAAAATTTTTTTTAAGACAATGCCTGATCGAGAAACTAGGTACATCATCAACAAGGATTTTCAAAAAAGGGTCCTACTCATTGGCTCATATCTCCGCCATTTTAAGATTTTTAAAATTTGTCATTGATTCAAATTATACATAAAAGTACTATGTATATATGTATAATAACAATTATTTTCAATAATTTATGACTGCGTCAAAAAAAGTGCTTATTTTTATACCCATTTTCCCACGCGACAGGGTGGTGTAACCCCTTAACTTAGACAGTTGTGTTAAACCCGGTCAATTGATACCCCAAATTTTCCATGAAAACCTAAATTATGAAATGAATTATATATTCGTGAAGTATTCGACCATGCAAAAAAAAATTTGAAGGATATTTTAATATTCCTTTTTTGCTTCCTCATAGGGGAAGCTTTGTTTTCGATACATTTTCCAATATTTTTAAAATCGTTTAATTAAACTTTCCTCACGTGATAAATGTCTAATACAACATTCTAATCAATTTTCCGGATGTATGTGTGTGTGTGTGTGTGTATGAATATCTCCATTTTTTGTCGCCATATTAACTTAAAAACATAGTTGAAAATCGTTAATGCTTCCCCTATGAGGAAGCAAATTTATTTGCAACATTATGATAATGAGGAAGCAAAGTGCTCAAAAATGAGCAAAAAAAAATATAAATATAGTTAAATGGCACACCCGAGATCGAATTCACAGCTAGTTTTTGTTTATTTTTTTGTTACATAAACATTTAGAAACTATTTTCTTGCAAAAATCATAATTCAAATTCTGTTAATGATAATTGAGTGAAATTTTTATAGTTTATAGATAAATATCCACCCTTTCACATGAACTAGGCAGATAAACGATATTTGTTAAAAAAAGGTATTTTTAATAACAATTTTATAAACAATTGGAAATTTTTATGTGTTCTCGTTACGCGACTGAGCTAAAAATTTATACACATGTAGAATGAACCTTCAGCTTCGAGTTCCTGAAGGAAAAAAATTGTATTTGATCTGAGAAATGTGAAAAACTAATTTTTTTCCTCTTGCCGTACCTCGGCCGGCGAGCTTGGCTAACAATGATTTGATCGAAACATCTTGGATCTTTAGAAAAAGATTTACACAGAATTGTTGCTGTATTCTTTTCCGTAAAGTGGTGATATTGATGAGTATTTTTAACTGTAATTGCTTGGCTAAAGCGAATTTTCAATTTTTTTTCGTGAACATAGTGTTCAGCATGGGAACAAAAATTAAAATTAATATTTTTGAAAAACACTAGCTCAGTTGAAAAAACTGATAGGAAAATTTAAGTAGATCCCATCAACGTGTTGTAAACTTGCTTTATAATTTTGACTTTTGTTCCCATGCTGAACACAATGTTCACGAAAAAAAACTTGGTATCTCGCTTTAGCCAAGATATTACAGTGAAAAATACCCGTCGATAGAACCTTAACAAATTTAAATAAAAGTATATAAACGATTGAAAGCGCGCATATTGTGATGAGAATGTGTGCTCATAATGGCACCCCTAGTTTTCTAAAGATCCAAGATATTTCGATCAAATCATTGCTAGAAAGAAAAAGTAGGGATACTTTATAACATTTTATACTATTTTAAAATATAATAATTACTTTTTTATCAAATAGAATTTTTTTCCTTCAGGAACTCGAAGATGAAGGTTCATTCTACATGTGTATAAATTTTTAGCTCAGTCGCATACCGAGAACACATAAAAATTTCCAATTGTTTATAAAATTGTTATTAAAAATGCCTTTTTTAAACAACTATCGCTTATCCTCTTAGTTCATATGAAAGGGTAGATATTTATCTATAATCTAAAAAAATTTCATTCGATTATCATTAACAGAATTTGAATTATAATTTTTGCAAGAAAATAGTGTCTGAATGTTTATGTAACAAAAAAAAAAAAAACAAAAAAATATTTAAAAATCTTTCAAATTGTTTTTTTTTTGTATGGTCGAATACCTCACGAATATATAATTCATTTCATAATTTAGGTTTAATGGAAAATGTTGTGTACAGTTGACCTAGTTTCACTCAGTTGTAGATAAATTAATGAAATTTGTAATTTATATTGGCACCATCAATATCTGAAAATGTGCGAAAAGATTTTTCAAAAAAATTGAATTTAAAAATTTTTATATAGGTACTACATTTAGAATTTTTTTTTAATTGATTTTTTTACAACAATTTCTCTAATAATCAAAATTCAAAGCTTATTGTAAATAAAAAAAGGTTCCTTGCTTCGAGGCGAATCGATTTACCTGTATGATAAATGCATTTTATTGAATATTAAGGAAGTTATGCTTTTATTATCTGTTATTTTGAAAATTTTCGCTTTTATCTTTGTTTTTAAATAACCAAAATTCTAAGCTAATGTGAGAAAGCGAAAAATTTTTTGCATCGTAAAAAATTAAGTAATCTAATATAAATAAATGTTATTAAAAAATATGAATGAGGAGGTCGAAAGATTGTTGGTTTCAAGAAAAAAGAATTATATATAATATTTTTTTAAATATTGAGGCAAATCGTTAATGCTTCCTCTATGAGGAAGCATATTCATTTGCAACTTCATCATAATGAGGGAGTAAAGTGCTCAAAAAATAAGCTCAAAAATATGTAAATATAGTTAAATGGAACACCCGAGATCAGATTCACATATAGTTTTAATTATAGTATAATTCATATACTGAAAAGCTAGAAAAATACTCTGATTAAATACTACAGAGCGCAAACCGCTCGGAGCATTATATATCTACATCTACATATCTATATTTACATATCACGCACCGTAAGCGCGTTCAAGCTTAATTAACTTGTTTTTGTATCTATTATATGATGAACAAGCGCGAGTGTCCTGATGAGAATGTGTTCCTTAAGGTCGATAGAACCTTAAGTAAATTAGACATTTGACATTTGTCTTGCGAATTTTGACTTTTTTGGGAGTAGTTTTTGGCTTGCCAAAAATTCAAAAATCAATATTTTTTATTTATTCTAGTTCGGACTATAGCCAAACATCTGCTGAACATGTTCTCCAAATTAGAGCTCGATCAGTCCAGTGCAGTGGTATGGATGGAATCATATTAGCCTGAAAATATTTTTTGGATAAAAAAAGTTTTTTTATTTAAGAAGGAATAACAATCCTATTTCACCTTCAATTTCAAAAATATTATTAATTCAATTAAATTGATGGACTTATTTGTTTCAATATTTTGTGCAAACTGCGTGCATGCGCAAAGTTATTTACAACCCTAAAAAATGAGTTTCTATATGTTTTTAGAATGTAGGAAAAAAGTTTAAAAAGTGTGCCTTAAGATTGATTTTGAAATTTTTTTGAGAGAGAAAATGATACTTTTCGTGGATATGCCCATATACAATCAAAAAATGAAAAAAAAAATCGATTTTTTGGTCCGGTCAAATAGAAATATACCTTTAAGCCTGTTAGAGCATTGGACGAAAAAATGTAAACAAACACAGAAAAATATCGAAATCTGTGGAATGCCTTAAAACCCGCCATTATGTACATATCTTTTTAATACGCGGTTTTTGAGGCCGCAAAAATAATGTGTTTGAAGTGTCTTTAGCCAGAGATTTTTTTTCGATTGCGCGACAGGGGCTATCTCTTCTTTTCTTGAAAAAATAAATATGTTTGGCTAAAACGGGAATTTCGACAAGTGCAGAGACGCTGGTGAGAGGGGTGCGGGTGAGTAGTACTTAGATTTTGCCAAGTTCCTATCCTAGTAAAAGAGGCACAAAACTTCAGTCGAAGGGTGCTTCACTCACTGAGAAAAATTTTGCGAGTTTTACTATGCATCGCAAACCCCGAGCACTTACGCAAATCGTGTAAAAAAATTTATTATTATTAATAAATCGCATATAAAGTTACTAGACCTGTCAGCTGTTTCGTTTGCAGTAATCGTCGATTCGTCGCTTGGCGTCGCTGCGAAACAGCTGACAGGTCTAGTATAGGTGCAAGTACATGCCAGTACTGGCCAGAGTTAGACAACATTGGCGTGGTACTGGAAGCCCAATACTGGCGCAGATCTGGCTGAGCGTTGGGATGATAACGCTGCTCATTACTGATAGCCAGGTTTAGTTCGGTACTGGATTTAAGTACTGGTGCAGTACTGGCCCGGTGGCAATTAACAACTGGTATAGTACTGCGCCCATGGTGCCCCAGGATTCGATGAAAATAAAAAACTTTTGCATTATTATTATATAATTATAATAATCTATATTTACTAACATATTTAAGAACAACATTTATTCAATATTATTCAAACAATTACTATACTATTTTTAAAATCGCATTTTATTAAAATTTTTATTCGCCGCGGGATTCGAACCTATAAGCTTCGCAAAATTCCTAACGCCTTAAGCATCGTGGCTAATTTAACATGAAATATGAAACAAAAAATCTAAAATATAAGCTGCATCTGCAGGGCCGTGTGATAAGTGTTTGTTACTCATTCCATCGAAAATTTTTGGCTTTAAAGATTTGAACAATTTACTGGTTAAATGTTTCTTCTTTTATAATCAATGAATAATTCTTTATGAAATTATTAAATTTTTATTCAATTATAAACTTGATTAAATTTGCAAAAATTAAGTATTCTCAAACTTATAAATCTCTAGAAATATTTGCTTCACGAATTTATGAAGTCCTAGAAATTTAAAGTATATAAAATGATAAAATTTAAAAAATGTCAAAATACCCGAAAAGTTATATTTGGTGTTTTTCTGTAATATAAAAGAAATAAAAAAAAAATTTTATTATTTCCGGGGTTGTAAATCTTGTGATTTTCATCTTTTCTTGATAGTTTTATATTTTTATGAAATTTTGAATTTCATAATTTTTATTATTTTTGAAATTTTATAATTTTGATAATTGTAAATTTGGAAAATGTTTAGATCCTTGCCAGTTTCGTACCAATACTGGGCTTCAAGTTGGCATAAGTCCGCAGATTCAGTGCTGGGATTTTTTTTATTACTGTACAGAGCCAGTATTAAGTTGATACTGGACTGCCGATATTGGAATTTGCATTTGATAGAGTACTGACCCAATGGTAAAGTCAGTACTACGCCAGCTTTGGCTACCGAATATTGTCACATTACCACGCCAGTTGTAAGAATCGGCTCTACCATGTAATTTCCACTTGGGGTGTGATGTGAATGTGCCCGCCAAGCGGACAGATTTTTTTTTCCGTAATTTTCAACGAAATATTTTGAAACTTCGCAAAAACAGACTGTTTGGCTTTAGAAACTACTTTTTATGCAATTTTTAAAATCCAATCAACGAAGGTATTAGATTTATGTAAGATTCAACCCGGCCCTCCCTCAGTTTTTGTCTAATTTCTACATTTTGAGATACTCTGAACCCAAAATCAGATTTTTAAGAATATGTCTGTCGCGTGGGTCTGTGTTTATGTGTATCAAAGATTTGCAAAGCTACAAAAAATATTAGATTGACATATCTGAATTCACTATTCAACTATGAGACCTGTAAATTTTTAAAAATAATTTTACGTATTTTTCTATTTATAGCAGTTTTATTTCACAATGGAAGTCGGGTATAGACTCGGACAAATTTCATTTAAATTTCAATTTTTTTCTGTTAAAGATTGGTAAATATAACCATAAATAACCTGAATAAATATTGTATGTTCCGTTAATAAATTACAAAAAAATGTAAAAATATTAAGCACTTCCCGGTGGCCGGGAGTTACCTGACACTATTTTTCAATAACTTATTACAGACCTAATTTCAATCGCTTTGTTTTCTTCTACAAGTTATTTATTTCTTATGTTTCTAATTTCATGTTGTTGGTAGAGGTTTTTTCTTATTGAGTGGAGAAGATGCTATAATACATATAATTTTTTCCAGCTTTACAAAAAATGTTAGTGGTATAATAATTCATTTGTTTATGAGCGTCACCGCAAAATCGTATGTTTTATGGACTTTAGGGGTGGCAAATATTTTTTTATTTGATTTGAAAATTTTTGATTTGAAAACGAAAAAGTTTTTTTGTAAAACAAAACAAACCTCCAGATCATTTTCAGTTTTCTTCAATTTTTTAATTTCCAAGGTTTTTTGACTATTTAAAAAATGAAAAGTTATTACCTGCTTTTTTTCGGTTTTCTGGACAAATTTTCTATCCAGTAACTGAGCTAAATAGAATTCAAAAATCTAAAAAACTAAAAATGAGTACTCACCTAATGCAAAACAGACATTATTAGACATCAGGTATCCTAAATCGAACTTGTGAATAAGCAGCCCAGTGTACGCTATAATGAGACTAACCATATGACACATCAGTGTCTTTCCGTGCAAATTATGAAGTTCTGGTACAATTGCATACACTAGGAACGTAATCAGCAGAAATATTACTGAAATGAGCATGCCAATCGGATGAGCACTCTCTGTAGCGTCTGTCGTTGTCGACAAACAAAGCACAGCTGAGAAGTTCATCGTGAAATCCGTCCAGTCTAAACAATACTCAGTCGGTGAATAAGACGTTAAACCTGCTTGAAGTGTACCATTCTTCTGAAGAACAAACTTATCCTCGGGAAACTGTGGATCCAGGATTACCCTATCGACCCCTTCCAAGCACACAATCATACTTTTCACTATATGAAAGGCATCTTCCAATTTGTTAATCCACCATAATTCAGGTGTCAACTGCTCATTCCATGGTCTCAGCATTGGTAGCGATCCCTCCATGGTGTTAGAATCAACGCATTTGTTATGTTTTAAAACCTTCCCGGTTTCGCAGCATTTCCTCGTGCAGGCTTTAGACACATTGCAGACACAGCCGTAGGTGATATTTCTTTTTTTGTCATTCCAATAGAGATCAGGTGAATAGGTCAAGTGGTCATCAATCAAAGATCCATTTGGAAGTATCGTGTAATTGATGAGTGTTTTTGCCAGCGATACTGGGCAGGGTTTTTGTCTCATTTCCTGGCTACAGTAGTGGGTTGCAAAAATGTGAAATAAAATAACTGAAGCCACCAATGTTTTACACTTCATTGTTGACATGATTATTTTGTTGGATAAGTTAAAATTCGCTGGAACAACTCGTCTAGAGAATCAGCATTGATACTCCTGAATAACTTTCAGAATTTAAGAAAAAATATAAATATTTCAAAAGTTTCAGGCATATCTTCTCGGATATGCAAATTTTAAGCTTCTTTTTTTTAATTTTTACTTAGTATGTATATTATAAATTAATTGAGGTTTATTTTACTGTGACATTTATTCACTATCTTTTCTTTTAATTTATTTTACTTTTCACGCATTTTTCTAATCCTAATGTTTCCTTATTTATGAAATAGGATTCTTTGGGCTTTCGTAGTCCAGGCAATTCAAGCAGGACGGAACGAACTGTCGATCTTTACGGTACGCGACGAACTAGACTTGGAAGGCATGGGTTTGTTTAAATGAGGACTAGGAACTGTGTGAAATCGACGCTGAGGGAATACAGCTGTGCGCCCGCGCATTGTACTTTCTACCCTATTTACACGTTTACTTGAGAGATATGGTTTTGAAATTTTAATACAAAAATATCTGTTTTAAGATTTATGAAAATACCATTCACATATTCTAAAGAATTTATTTTACAACGTTACTATAAACTGAACCAAAATGAAATTAATAATAAATATACTTCTATGCAATTTTGCGTAGAATAACTGTAATTCATGAAATTCGAGATTGATATATGTTTAGAGATACTTGTGTTTTTTCAATAATATACGTTCACAAATTAATATATAAATAATTATCGGATTACTAATTTTTGCCATCGTTCACTTCTTAAAATGGACATGTCTACGTAGAGGTGTCATTTTTATTTAACCGTGCGTTTATAGTTACTTTACTAATAAAATTTAAGTTAAACTCCATGAAATATTACAGCTGCAGAAAATCGTATGTAAAGTTATAATATATAATGATCATTGTATGATTTTTGTAACCGGGCACAAATTCGATACTTTGAATGCTCACAGTATTTTTATGCAATTGCGATTGATAATTCTGAAAAAACTCATGTCAACACAGGTAAACCATAGGTTACTCAAATTTCATACAGATAACAGTGATCTTTGACTGCAGAATCGCTAAAAAAATACTCAAACTTGTGTGACCACTTTTCAGTGTAAAATTTTAACTTCGAAAAAGATATTTGTGGAAATTGTGTGGGTCCACATATTATATCCATATTCATTCGATTTTCTTACTAAAGGGGCCGTTCTTAAAAAAAGGAAGGTATTTAGGTGGGGGGGGGGGGTTAAGCATTTATCTGTGCTAAGCTTAGGTGGGGGGTACGTGGTCAAAAGACTTTCCTACGTAAGATTTTTTCCTTTTTGAAAATCACTGAAAATCAAATTTAAATATAAGAGGTATTTAAAAAAAATAATCAAATGTTATTTCATGTAATTTTTTAATCTCTCCTTTATAGTAATAAATGTTTGTTTGAAAAGAGTCGACGTTTTTATATCGTTTCTAAAGACAACATTAAGAAAAAATCTATTCGAAAAAAATTACGTAGGATAAGGGGGGGGTCAAAATTCGTATGTTGGTCAAAATTCCAGAAAAGAGCTTTACGTAATTTCAGGACGGCCCATATCTAATTAAAAATTCGAAAAAAGATGTAAAGTCCACAGTTGACAAAATATGTTACGACCTTTTTATGACATAATTAAGATATTTTTGTATCCTCCACAGTGGAAAAGTCGGACTTATGGCGGATCTTACGAACGGCATAGTACCGCGCCAGTTGTAAACGAGAAGAACTGATCATTAGTACCGCGCCAAGCGTTGGCGCGAATTTGGTTCAGTACTGCCCATGATCTAAAATTATGAAGGATAAAAATTAAATTATTGTTTTATGTTTCAATTTTAAAAATTAATTAATAAAATTGTTGAATTCGATAATTTCCTTAATAAAAAATGTTACCTCATATTTAGATATTTGTGACTCTTTCTAACAAATTAACTTTTCTCAATTATAAATTGGCAATTTGAATGTCAAAAACACTAAAGAGTAAAAGAGACTTTATGTTTATCATTCTTGTAGATTTTCTGCCCTTTTATAGGAAAGTATGTATATTTTATTGAATGTAAAATATTTTAAAAAATGAGAAATTAATTTTTTTTCTGAATAAAAGGTAAACTATATTTAAAATGTTAAAATAAAAAGTTAGTCATTTTTTTATCGTGTATTTTAATGCGACTCTAAATTACGCTTTATTGATATTTTTATTTAGCACATTGTCGTATTCTTGTATTTAAATTAAATATCTTTGTCATTAAAAATCAATATTGTTTTTGAAATTATGTATATTATGAATGGTATAATTTATTTATTCCTTATTTTTTGTATATTTATTTATACTCCTTACAAATTTGAATAAAACAAAAAAAAATAAATGAAGGAAGCTGCAGGAAAATGGTAAGTAATATGCAATCTAAGAGATACAGACTTGCATAAGCATTATTTGCAATAGCCCCACTCTAAAAAGACAAACAAGGCCCATTTTAAGCTCATTCATTAATTAATGAATCAAGATAAAAGTCTTCAGAAAAAATCTGTAGTTTATCGTAAAAAATCATGGATCGTTAATCACTATAGTCTTCTGATTTTTTTTCCAGTCTAAAATCAGAAAATAATTTAGTTTTTGGTGAAGTGGGCAATATCCGAGCCACTACACGGAAGAAACTGGATTTTCAGCTTCAAAATAGGGAGCCTATTATATTCTTTGTACTTCTTTAGACCGAATCGATTTCAAATTAGACAGGCACACAGTGGGGCGAAATGAAAAAACCGAAAAATCGAGGTTCAAAATAAATTATAGGCCGCAATTCTTAATCGATTTTCAATTATTTTTTTTTTTAAATTCAGCATTAAATTCTTAAAAGATCTGTCGAGGCCGATTTTTGAATTTTTGTTTGTTTAAAGTTTTATAGAGCTGCAAATAGCGAAAAAAATGCAAAAAGATCCGTGGAAAAAAATGTTTGAAATGTCAAGTTATTATCTATGTTATAAACAATTACTAGCAACAAATAACCAGTGTGATGGATTATGTTGTTTTTAAAGTGGGTATATTTATTATGCACCGAAATCGCTCGTTTAGAGCAACGAGGTGAAATTTGATCACGAAAATGTGGTAGCCGATATTGTTTGTTAAATTTATAAACAATTATTATAAACAAATGCATGATTTGAACATAGTTTTATGCAGAAACGAACCGAGTTTTCTTTCGATTATCTTCGAATCTCAATGCCTGTGATGCACATTGATGTATTTTTGTCATCCGATATCATTTGTTAACATTATCAACAATTGTTATAAACAAATGCACAATTTGAACAGTTTTAGGCAGAAAAAAAACAAATTTTCTTCCGATTTTCTTCGAATCTCATTGCCTCGCAAAAATATTAATTCCGTTCTGTTAACTGAAAATAATGTGATGATATTGAAAATATTCATATAATATGAATATTATATATCGTCACATTATTTTCAGTTAACAGAACAGAATTAATATTTTGCGAGTATTTCTATTCTTTTTTACTCAAACTGAGAAAAATATTTTTGAAATGAAGTATATTTTTGTTGGCTGAACAAAATTTTTGTTAGTACAAGAAGTTGTTTTGTTGGTTTAACAAAACTTTTTGCTATACAAACGAAAATTTGGTGGAGCCAACAAAAAAATTTTGTTATCCGGACTAAACCTTTTTCTCAGTGTACAGATCATGGATTTTTTTTATTCATATTTATATTATTTATATAATTCGGTTCGTTTCTGCCTAAAACTGTTCAAATTATGTATTTGATTATAATAATTGTTTATAAATTTAACAAACAATATCGAATATCACATTTTCGTGATCACATTTCACCTCGTTGCTCTAAACAAGCGATTGCGATGCATAAATATGCTTACAAAACAACATAATCCATCATACTGGTTATTTGTTGCTAGTATTTGTTTATAACATACAACTTTACATATGAATAATTTGTTTATCTTCCACTGACCCTTTTGCATCAAACCTGAGGTCTGATGCCACCTGGAGCAGCGTGGAATTTCTATGACTCCCAGTTAAACCCAGGAGGATAAAATATTCAGTAGAAAATCAGACTTCCTCGAGGAAGTTTGGTTTACGATACCTGGAGCAGTGCGGATCTTCGAAGACCCCCAGTTAGATTCGGGAGGTCAAATTTTTTCTTAGAAAACCGGACTTCCTCGAAGAAGTTCAGTTTACGACACCTGGAGCAGCGTGGAATGTCGAGGGCCCCCAAGTTAGTTTCGAGAGGGCAAAATCTTTTTTAGGAAACCGGACTTCCTCGAGGAAGTTCGGTTTATGATACCTGGAACAGTGCGGATCTTCGAAGACCCCCAAGTTAGATCCTGGGAGGCAAAATCTTCTGTAGAAAACCGAACTTCCTCGTAAAGAAATTTTACAAGGTTTTTCCGGAAACTTGTGGAATATTTTGAGGAATTTCTATATGGAATTTCTATATGGAAATTCTACGGAACCGATTCCGTAAAATCTTTCCACGTGGGAAATCAAATCAAATTTGGCACATTCATTTTGTAGAGCTCCCCACAATTTCCTGGCAGTAAAATAAAAAAATTTCCGTGTTATTATCTTCAATCCATGTTATGCTATAGATTGTCATCACAAAATCCAACCATATTGAGCTCACTGCTCAAATGATTTTTTTTGTGGACCAGAGACTATACATTGTCATCACAACAACCCCCCCCCCCAACACACCCAGGCAGTACCAAACATATTTCTACAAGGCTGGAAAGACTCTGTGAATATTTTCGTATGTAATCATTTAGGAAAATGATTATTTTTCGAAAATATTGAGGTCACTGTTCGAATGATTTTTTTTTTGGACCACAGGCTATTAGTTGTCATCACAACACCCCCCCCCCCCAAACACACCCAGACAGTAACAAACATTTCTACAAAGCTGGAAAGACTGTGAACATTTTTCTGATCTCTTTCTTTAGAATAATGATCACTTTTAGTAAATTTTAATGTCACAACTCGAATGATTTTTTTTATAGATCACAGGCTATAGATTGTCATCACGATAGCCCCTCAAACACACCGAGGCTGGTATGTCTAGATCCCATATCCCGGAAACTAATCCGAAAAACATGTTTTTACGAATGTGTCTGTCTGTAAGTCTGTCTGTAAATTTTAGTTTGTTAGCACGATAACTTTCGAAAATATTAACCGATTGGATTGTCCTTTGATATACTCTTTCTTAATGACTTTTTTGGATAAAAAAAATTGACAGACATATATGCATCTTGCAAGTAGGTATACTCGAATTACTGTCTGGGTGTCTTAACCCTGTTATTGTTGCGCCTCTGGGATCTGAGTTTTTCTACATGAGAAATTTTCAAATTCCATCAGCCTTAAACTAAATATCGAGCGCGAAGCACGAGTGCCCTGATGAGAATGTGCTCCTTAAGGTCGATAGAACCTTAAGTAAATTAGTTTTGTTTCTTAAATTAAATATCATTGATTCGAGTAATACTTGGCACTGTTTGGAATTAAACTATATCTTGGTCATACGCTCCTGAGCGTAGCGAGAGTGGGCCTGTACTTCCTTCTTCTTTGCCATGTGAACATCTCGTATTAAACCGCTTTGTGTGCCACTGCCTTTTGTTCTTATATAAGTGTTTATTTGGCAAAACTATTTGTGTTCTCAACAAAAGAATAAAGGTTCTAAGAAATGTGATTATTTTTCTTTTCTTTTAGTATCTACTACTTCTACAACGAACAGACACAACCATTGACGGATGCAATGCGAGCAACACCATTTTTTCCAGGGTGGACGTCGATTATCCTTCCCAGTTTCCAAGCTAATGAAGGCATATTGTCATCTTTTAAGAGAAAAAGAGCGTTCTTGTCAAGTTCGGGAAAAGGCTTCTGCCATTTGGCCCTCTTTTGAAGCTCGGAGATATATTCCTTGCTCCAGCCTTTCTAAAGGTGTTGCTGAAGTGTGTCGAGGTGTGAATGGGGTGTTAGAATCTCGGACAATTTTGGGACTTTTCCTCAGGTGTGTTTGGCCCAGTTATATTAATCGAACGCAGTAACACTTAGTCGAGGGAAAAAGGTACATATCACTGTGACGAACTTGTCTTGTAAGATGAATCCCGTTGGGTTCTCTTTGAATTTTTTGGACGAAATATGACGGACCCTTTTGAACCTGAGGTGTGGAGGTCTATAGTCAGCACATGGTGATGAAGGACGTGGAACTACGACCACGCTGCGCATTAAGGGTACTATCTCGCTGATAGTATCTCGCTGACACTCAAAATGACGCTGATAGGAGATTCTGGTCGTTGAGATCCTTGGTTAAAATGTCAGATAGGAATCGAATAAGAACCGGATTGAAGTGAGTTCCTATCTGGTCCTAGCCGGACTGTACCCGATTTTTGTCCCCGACTTTTATCCGACTCCTAGCCGAGTTTTATCTGATATCGTGTAATGTTTATTTCCGATTTCTATCCGATTTGTATCTGGATCTGCAAGATACTATCTGATTTCTATCCGGCCCCTACCCGAATTCTATCTGGTTTCATATAATGTTTCTATCCGATTCCTATGCAATTTGTATCTTGGTTTACAATATAATTCTATCTGGTTCTAGCCGGACTGTACCCGATTGTTGTCCCCGACTTGTATCCGACTCCTAACCGGGTTCCATCCGGTATCGTGTAGTGTTTCTATCCGATTTCTAGACAGTTTAACTAGACACTGAAAAATAAAAATGAATCTTATAAAAAATAGTTATTAATTAAGAATATGGTTTTTTCGTTGATATATTATGGATATACTTATAAATATAATCGATATTTGTAAATTTTAACGCATATATAACAAATAAAATTTCGCACGCACGCGGGGGGAGTCGAACGCATGACCTACGGGACGAGAGTCCAGCTCCCTAACCATTACCCTAAGCTTTGAAATGATATGGTAATACATTTTTTCGACATATTTCCACACGGGTATCTGGATCTGCAAGATACTAACTGATTCCTATCCGGCTCCTATCTGGTTTCATATAATGTTTCAATCCGATTCCTATGCAATTTGTATCTTGGTTAACAAAATAGTTCTATCCGGGTCCTAGCAGACCTGTATCCGATTTCTGTCCCCGACATGTATCCGACTCAGGTTGTACATTTCCGTCAAGAACACAATCACCAGAGTCAAGACCCTTATAGAAATCGGATATAAAACGGATAAAAATGAATTTGGTACTTTCAAATAATGAATTTATAGTTCCACTTGTCGTATAGAAACCGGTTAGAACCGGGTATATTGTACATTTCTGTATCGAAGACAATCACCAGTGTCAAGACCCTTGTAGAAATCGGATATAAAACGGATAAAAATGAATTTAGTACTTGTCGCGAAGCGAAATTTAAATTGTGTATATGTGCTGTCATCTGTTCGTCAGCTTGGAAATTTGAATTATTTGAAATTGGTAATTTGATCGTCAGACGTGTAAGAGACCTTACACGAGTAACATTGTTTTTCTTAGACGCTAAATGGAAATAGAATTGTATCCGTGAAAATTGTAATGTGTGTTAAATTTAATGTGTTAAGAACATTGGTTGGAATACGTGATCTAATAGTCCGGGTGTTAAAATGTCCATCCCGTGTTAGGCTTATTTTATCGCGCATTCAAAGCAATGAACTATGTAAAAAATACAGTCCGCTAGATTCTTATAAAATCAAACTTAACAAAGCTTGACATATAATTAATTGTGGTGATCTCAATCAATTCCTTAAAACTTTTCCATAAACATTCACCACATACAGCACACGCACAACTAACTGTGAGAAATTTTAAGTGTGTGCTTCAACAGTACTTTCAAATCATCAATTTGTGGTTCCACTTGTCGGTTAGAAACCGGATAGGACCGGGTAGATTGAACACTTCTGTCTCGAAGACAATGACCAACACGAAGACCCGTATAGAAATCGGATAGAAAACGGATAAAAATTAATTTGGTTATTTGCAAATATTTAATTTTTGGTTAATTTCGTCGGATAAAAATTGGATAGAACCAGAAATAATATGTCCACTATATAATTTTTGATCATCTTTCACGGATAGGAACCGGATAAAACCGGATATATTCCGAAAATATGTATCTGAGAACGGATAGAAGCTAGATATAACTGGATAAAAAGCCAATTTTTCCTGCCCGGTTTGTTTCCGGTCTATATCCGATTTCTATATGTTTTATTTTCGACATTTTTAGCAGGGATGCGAGTTCGAATTCCTGAGGAAGAGGGTCACGACTGTCGCTGTTAGCTGCAGCGTCTATTGCGATTTCGCTGCGAGTAGCTTGTGGTGTCAGCACCTTACGGCAGAGGTAATCCCTGATTTCGTCGAAGGAGTTGAATTCCTCGTTATTCGAGAGTGGAGACAAAGAGAGACGTGTCCGAGGGGAATTTGGTTCACGTTGGTGAACCGGTCGAGGGAGGTCGCTTGACGTAGGTACGTTGATACGGAGATTGTGATTTGAATCTATTGAATGTTCATTAAGTTCATATTCGCACTTGAAATATGTTGGCAAATAACCCTGAGCCAGTGCTTTTCGTTTGCCATTTAATCGTCGACGTAGATTTGGACGATTTCTACGTCTGGTCATAACTAAGGATTATCACAATACGCACAGTTCACTATGGATAAACAATGAATACACTTCATGTGTATTCATGTGTATTCAACGTCCTCAGTTTGCGACACGATGTATATGTATGTAACCTCTTGCCACGTGACTGTAAGTGCGGGATTTCGGAGTTTCAAAAAGCGTCAACATATCCTATATTATTCATCGTGAATGGATTGTGCTTTTATTTGTATCCTATTATAAAAAAGACACCGCATGAAAATCTCGAATTAAACTCGAAATATATCGAATATATTGAATTGAAGGCAGCCATGATTAAAATAACAGTGACACTACTATGCGTTAGCCCAAAGACCAATACACTCTGCATGCATGCCCTATATGTGCTGAACTTGATTGGTTCTTTCCCATTCTTCGATGTCACTAGGGGAACCGACCAATTAAGTTCTGACTAGCGTAAGCGCATGCATGCAGAATGTGAGTTATGGCCATAATCCATAATAGGGTGCCGTCGCTATTGCTATTTCTGCCGGGCAGCAACGCGCAACGTGAGGTTATCCTATTATAAAAAAGACACCGCATGAAAATCTCAAATTAAACTCGAAATATATCGAATATATCGAATTGAAGGCAGCCATGATTAAAACTGGAGGCGGCCATGTTGAATAATGAATTAGCATTGGCATTGAATATAGAAAAGAACATAGAAAGTGAAGTAGTGTGACGACGGCCGCGAAGCGGCCGTCAGTGGCACTAGTAATTATAAATTATACAGAAATGAATCACGGTGGTAGGCCGATGAATATAGAGTTGTGGAGGGAATTGGAATATACTGCAAAAAAAATAAATAACGGAAGGACGGATAATAAAACATTAAACATATTAGGCCACTATCCATATTCTTATTTTATCAACATCAACAAAATTTACTATAATTATATGCTTACAAAATAAAAAGTTCTCACGAATATTTTTGTGTCAATATACGAGACTGGGGACGTCAAAATAAACACTCGAGACTCCTTCAAATCCAAAGTTTATTGGGCTATTATAAAAAAAAAACTGAGTGCCACAACACCGCACTTTTACAGATTACACACTGGAACCAAAGACAAGCAATTTCTCTAGATTAGAGTAATAATACTTGACAAAAATTAAAGTTACTAACAGTTATTTCCTGGGGATTTTAGTGATTGAACTGTTATATATAGAGAGGCTTCAATTTTCAACACTCCTCCTCACTTCAATTATTGGGTAAGGACTTATTGTTAGTGAGAATGTCTGCGATTTGATCCTTGGTGTTGAGGTAGCTGACTTCGATGACACCCTTTTCTACCAGATCGCGTAAAAAATTGTACTAGATATCGACATGTTTGAGTCTCCGATGCTCCCATTTTCGCAGTAGATGGATCACCGATTGATTGTCTTCGAAAATTCTTACTGGTTTTGGACTCGGGTATCCAAAATCTGCGAGGACGTTTTTCAACCACAGCAATTCCGCGGCAGCAGTTGCTAGAGCAATATACTCTGCTTCCGTTGAAGACAATGCTACTGCAGTCTGTCTTCTTGCAGCCTAGAGAACTGAATTGCCGAACACCTTCATCAGGAAACCCGTCAGGAAAATCAGGAAATCATTCTCGTTTCCGAAGTCTGCGTCTGCATAACAGCAAAGAGTCTCCTTTTCGTGCTTCTGAAAACAGAGACCAAGGTTTAAAGTTCCTTTTATGTACCTGAGTACCCTTTTTAATCCTTTCCACAGCGATTCAGTTTGGCGAGTTTGATATCGACTGAAATAATTCACCGCTGTGCTCAAGTCCGGTCTTGTAGTCACCATTGCATACATGAGACAACCGATCAATTCTTGATATGGTCTCGTGTCATCTTCGATTTCGTCGTTGTCATGTGTCAGAGGTTTGACTTCCATTGGAGTGCTTACTGGGTTGCAATTCTCCATGTTGAACCTATTCAGCAGATTTCGAAAATATTGTCCTTTCAATAGAGATTCCAAGAAAGGAATGCAAGGTTCCCAGATCCTTCATGTGAAACCTTTTTCTCAATGCCGTCTTTACCTCCTCAATTTTTCGTTCTTCGTTCCGTGCAATGATTATATCATCCACGTATAGGAGCAAATAAGTCGACGTTTTTCCAGTTTGCACCGCGTACAAACATTTGTCATGTCCTGACTGCTTGAATCCGATTTCCTTGATGAATTCGTCGAAAGTCTCGTTCCATGCTCGAAGGGCCTGTTTCAGACCATACATGGCCCTTTTGAGTTTGCAAACTTTGTTTTCTTCACGAGTGATTCCGGAAGGTATTTTCATGAAAATATCCTCTTTCAGTATCCCGTGTAAAAATGCATTCTTGACGTCCATTTGGTGAGCATGCAGGTCCCTTTCGTTAATCACTGAGATAAGTGCTCGTAGTGTCGTGAGTCTTGCAACCGGTGCGTATGTTTCTTCGTAATCATAGCCCTTTCGTTGGGCACTGCCTTTAATAACGAGACGAGCTTTGTATCGTTCGATATTACCATTGTTATCTCGTTTTATCTTGAAGATTCATTTGTTATCGATTAATCGTTTCCCCGGTGGCAACTCCGTCAATTCCCAGGTGTCGTTCTTCTTCAGCGCTTCAATCTCCTCCTGAACAGCATGCATTCATATTTGTTTATCTTCACGTGTTTCTATATCTTCAAAACTGTTTGGTACATTTTCCACATAAGATTCTGCATTCAGCGCCAAAATAGCATAGTCTTCCAGGTAGCGTGGTTTAGACTTCTTTCTTGTGCTTCTTCGAGGAGTTTCAACGTATCCTGTTTCCTCCGATTTTGAATATTCCGAAACAACTTCCTCCTGTTACTCGTCAAATTTTGGCTCTTGCTCTTGTTCCGCGAGTTTGTTTTGTCCCATTTCTTCGATGTGCTCGTTATTTACATACTCCTCGTTGTGGGGTCAATTTTCAGTCGTGGATCCAGAATGTTCGAATCCTTCTTCGTCAAAGATGACATCTTTTCCAACGATGACTTTTCTTTCTTCCGGGCACCAGAGTCTATAGCCGTTCGTGCAGTATCCTAACAGTAAGCATTTCTTTGATATGGAGTCAAATTTACCGGTTAAAAGTTCCTTCGGCATACCGAGAAATGCGATACACCCAAAAATTCTGAGTTTCTTTAAATTAGGGGTTTCGTTGAACCAAAGTTGAGCAGGTACTCTTCCATCCAATGCTGAAGTTGGACTTCTATTTATGACATAAACCGCTACCAGGACTGCTTCCGACCAGAAATTCTTCCTAAATTCCGAGTCCAGAATCATGCATCTGGATTTCTCGATGATTGTACGGTTCATTCGTTCCGCAACCCTATTTTGCTGGGGGGTATATCTGATTGTAAATTCAAATCTTATTCCTTTTTCTTCAAAAAACCGTTTTATTTCCTTCGGGATATATTCTCGGCCATTGTCACAGCGAAATCGACTGATTTTTAGATTAAAATGTGCGCTTGATATGGCTTCGTAGATTTTTAAGTTTTTAAATACTTCGGATTTAGATTGCAGCAGGTACACGGTTGTAAAATGTGTGAAGTCGTCAATTAGGCTGTGCAATGTGACGTCACAGGCCACATGGTGGGGGGTAGACTGTCAGAAAGGTTGGGTACAACAAATAGATTGTGAATGGAAAGCATTGCAAGTTGAAATAAAAGAATTTTTTACAGCGTAAGTAAGTGATACATTTAATGATAAGTATATTTTATAAGTACAAAATTCATTTCCGCTTATTTTGAGTACCCATTTGTCCCTTAACATACTTTTAATTTTTAAATATAAAATAAAATGTCATAAATTTGTAGGTTATTTCACTGTTTGATTTGTGTTGATAACCCCAAAAACGGTCAAATAACCTACAAATTTATGACATTTTATTTTATATTCAAAAATTAAAAGTATGTTAAGGGACAAATGGGTACTCAAAATAAGCGGAAATGAATTTTGTACTTATAAAATATACTTATTATTAAATGGATCACTTACTTACGCTGTAAAAAATTCTTTTATTTCAACTTGCAATGCTTTCTATTCACAATCTATTTGTTGTACCCAACCTTTCTGACAGTCTACCCCCCACCATGTGACCTGTGACGTCACATTGCACAGCCGAATTTGTACCAAATTAAATCAATTTCGCAAAAACCTTGTTTGTGATAATGATATTCGTTTAAAACAATTACACATTTTTCGTATAAATAAACAAATTATTTTATTGCATTTTTTTATGGAGGTGGAAATGCATTTGACGCACAAAGTGTGGGACTCGTCAAATGACCCTACCCACTAAAACCACCCCCTAGCTCTCAAACCCATGACCCTGGGACCGCTTTCGCATTACTTCAGGGACATGAGCGCTTTTATGCTGTAACCAACGTCCACGTGGCACATCAATCTGTGGATTCTCTCTCTTCCTTCTATTTGGTTCGAAGGATGATCTCGGTGTACAGTAAGATTCATGTATGCCTTCCCCACCAAATATGTCAACCCAACCCTGGTTTCCATAAGATTCAAATGGAAACCAGGGTTGGGTTGACATATTTGGTGGGGAAGGCATACATGAAACATACTGTACCTTGCCACAGCATCCCAGTTTTCTTGAGATTGTAGCATTAGAGACACAGTGTTGTCTGCATTTGGATCCTCGTGGAGCTCTCCACGTAAGACTTCCCTTGCAGCTATCCATCGATCACATTCGAAGAAAGTGTGGTTTGCGTCATCCACCTTCTCTGGGCAGTAAACACATAGTGGACTACCCTTTTGCCTGTACTTGAACAGGTAGGCATAAGTGAGGTAAAAATTTAGGGGCGCATGAATATGCCCCAAATTCTATTTTTCACAAAATTTAATTTACATAAACTCATTTCACCTAATCATAATGTGCTATAATATTTATGTTTCCTAATTTCAATTTTATATAATTTTTATTACTCATAATTATTATTTTCCATAATTTTTATTTTTCCTAAAATCTATTTGCCCTAATTTTTATTATTTATAATATTCATTTCTCATAATATTTATTATTCATAATGTTCATTTTACATAATTTTTATTATTCATAATGTTCAATTTTCATAATTTTTAATTTTCTTAATCGCTGTTTGCCATAATCTCCAAGTAACAAATTCCATTCTTCATAACGGATGTCCGGTCAAATTTCAGGTCGTTGTTTCCCATCCATGTCTAGTTGAAATGGATACTTCTTTTCTTAAATTGAAATGGCGCGTAATTTAAATAGAGTGATCATTATTATTTGCGGACAAAAGAACATACAAATGGAATTGTACAAATATTAACAAATATTAACTAACTGCACAATATATTAATATTTGTACAATTTCATTTGTTTAATTCTTCTGTAAGCAAATAATAATAATCACGCTATTTAAATTTCGCGCCATTTCCATTTAAGAAAAGAAGTATCCATTTTAACTAGACATGGATGGGAAACAACGACCTGAAATTTGACCGGACATCCGTTATGAAGAATAGAATTTATGTTACTTGGAGATTATGGCAAATAGCGATTAGGAAAATTAAAAATTATGAAAATTGAACATTATGAATAATAAAAATTATGTAAAATGAACATTATGAATAATAAATATTATGAGAAATTAATATTATGAATAATAAAAATTAGGGCAAATAGTTTTTAGGAAAAATAAAAATTATGAAAAATGAAAATTATGAATAATAAAAATTATGGAAAATAATAATTAGGAATAATAAAAATTATATAAAATTGAAATTAGGAAACATAAAAATTATAGCACATTATGGTTAGGTGAAATGAGTTTATGTAAATTAAATTTTATGAAAAATAGAATTTGGGGCATATTCATGCGCCCCATTCAAATCCATGTGCCATGACAATCCTTCCATTCCTCCCATCCAGAAATTTCAGTATTTAAAAGCCTACCTAAAAGATGAAGCGGCAGAAGTAATAGCCTCAATAGAAATTTCAAGTAATAATTACCAAGTAGCATGGGATCTTTTGAATACGCGTTACGATAATAAAAATTTTATCGTAAATAGTCATTTAAAAGGTTTGTTTGAAATACCACATATCTCTAAAGAATTTTCAATACAAAACCTTTTGGATCATGTACAAAAAAGAATAAGAGCCCTCAGAGCCCTTGGTCAGCAAGTTGATCATTGGGACTCAATTTTAATTTACTTAATTCGACAGAAATTAAACATATATTTGCGGGAAAGATGGGCAGAATCAGTGGGAACTAGGAATCTTTCTACCTTAAAAGACATGATCTCATTTTTAGAGCGCCGATCGCTTATTGAAGATCACGAATGTGTTCAAAAGTCAAAAGAAACACAAAAAATACAATATCATAATCAAAAACATCCACATTCGCGGTATCAAGGTCGATCCCAACAGTCTTGCCTTTTTACTTCTCATGATTCCAATTCAGAGAAGCCGCAGTTGTCATGCGTTTTTTGTAAGGTAACACATCCACTCTACGCGTGCGAGCAATTCCAAAATATGAAACCGCAAGAACGATACGAATTTGTCAAAAAGGTATCATTGTGTCACAATTGCCTTCTTAATAATCACAGAACAATAGATTGCAAACGAGGTCCGTGCCGTAAATGCCAAAAACGCCACCATACACTCTTGCATTTCAGCCAAGAGAAATCCACAGAAATTGAAACAGGCTCACAGACTTTCACGAATCAACACATGGCAACCTCGAGGAATTATCATATTCGTTCTCAAGGTCAAGTAATTCTTGGGACAGCAATCGTTGAAATTTTAGATGGTAAGGGAAAATATCGCCCTTGCCGAGCCTTTCTAGATTCATGTTCTCAGTGCAATTCCATCACTGAGAAAATGGCAAATAATCTGGGATTGCGTAAACAAGAGGTAAACGCGAAATTAAAAGGAGTGGAAAACATTGAATCTAAAATAAAATATGTAACTTCCACCAACATAAGATCGCGTTATAACAAATGAAACTTTAATTTATCTTTTCTCGTTTTCAAAGAAATCTCAAGTTTAATGCCCGCAATTCCAATAAATAAAAACGCGCTAAACATTCCAGAAAATCTGTTTTTAGCTGATCCTTCATTCCACAAACCATCAGACATCGATGTTCTGATAGGAGCAGAACAATTTTATAATCTCATACGTGCAGGAAAAATTCGAATAAAAAATCAGCCCAGTATTCTATAGGAAACCGAATTCGGGTGAATCTTTGCTGGACGATATATCAGTCCTGAAAATTCAAAAATCGCAACGGAATGTCCATCCGAAATATCATGCAATTTGATAAAGTTTCATGAATTGACAATATTGTGAGAATTAGGCGAGGAAACTTTGTCAAAACCGCGTTCAGACTAAGAAAACGCTGCTGAATCTATTTATGCCGAAACAACAAAACGAGATGAAACTGGTCGCTATGTAGTTAGATTATCCTTTAATTCCAAAAAGGAAACACTCGGAGATTCAAAAAACACTGCATTTCAGCGTTTTTATGCGCTCGAAAAAAGACTTGCTAAAAATTTAGACCTAAAGTTGCAATATGTTAATTGCATAGATACATATTTTCAAGAAGGTCACATATTTCCTCTAGATAATCAAGAAATTTCAAAACCTGGTTATTACCTGCCCCATCAGGCTGTTATAAGGGCAGACAGCCTAACGACAAAGGTACGAGTCGTATTCGATGGTTCTGCAAAAACCTCGACCGGTGTTTCGTTAAACGATGCCTTTTTAATAGGACCAACTATTCAAGAAGACCTTTTTTTTCTATAGTAACACGTTTCAGATCATTTCCATACGCAATGACTGCCGATATTGAACAAATGTACAGGCAAGTCCGAGTCTCAGCCGAGGATAGTCTTTTTCAACGTATCTTATGGCGAAAGGATCCAAATGATCCAATTAAAATCTACGCATTGAGGACAGTTACGTTTGGTACTTCATGCGCACCATTTCTCGCGATCCGCACTCTGCATCAACTCGCTGAAGACGAGCGAGAGTCGTTTCCGGTCGCATCTACAGTTTTAAAGCGTGACTTTTACGTCGACGATCTTTTGACCGGCGCACAATCCTTGCAAGAGGCGCATCGTCTAAGAGATGATTTGATCAATTTATTGCGACGCAGTGGGTTTAACCTTCGAAAGTGGGCATCGAATTGTCCTGAATTGTGTCGTAGTACATTGAATGAAACCTCTGAGAAATTCTTTTCAATAGATCCCTCAGAAATAATAAAAGCATTAGGAATGCATTGGGAACCTGCAACCGATTCTATATTATATACAGTAAATTTGAAAAGTTCCACTGACAAAGCGACGAAACGAACGATACTTTCTGAGATTTCAAAATTATTCGACCCTTTAGGTCTGTTAGGTCCAGTTATTCTCATTGGTAAGATTCTGATTCAACAGTTCTGGAAACTTAAATTGAACTGGGATGATCTAGTTTCATCAGATCTCAATGAAGAATGGGTCAATTATAAAACTCAACTGCCGTCGCTCAATTGCATCAGGTTTCCACGATGTATAACCTTCGAAAATACAAACGAGGTACAGATACATGGGTTTTGCGATGCGAGTGAAAAGGCTTACGGTGCTTGCTTGTATTTTAGAACTACAGATTCACAGGGCATACACCGTAGCACTTTAATTTGCTCAAAATCGCGTGTTGCTCCTATAAAAACTAGATCTTTACCGAAATTGGAGTTATGTGCGGCGACTCTGCTCGTGCAATTATACAACGCAACAATCCAGTCACTTCAGATCAAATTTGTAAAGACTGTTTTTTGGTCAGACGCAACAATAGTTTTAAACTGGATAACGCAACTGGATAACACTCTGATAACGCAACCAATTTCGTTGGGGCGAATTCAGAGTTAAGCCTGTTGCAGCATTTCACGAAAACATGTAAACAAACACAGAAAAATAGCAAAATCTGTGGAATGCCTTAAAATCCGCCATTGTGTCCACATCTTACCAATACGCGGTGTTTGAGGTCGCAAAAATGATGTATTTGAAGTGTCGTTTTTTTAATCGACTATCGTTTGGTTGTACGACAGGAGCTATCTGTTTATTTTCTGCAAAAAGAAATTTGTTTGGCTAAAAAGTGAATTTTTACAAGTGATGAGACGCGGGTTGAGGGGTGCGGGTAAACAGTACTTACATTTTGCCAAGTCCCTGTCCGAGCAAAAAAGGCACAAAACTTCACTTCAAGGGTGCTTCACTCACTCAGAAAAATTTTCCGAATCTCGCTATGCACTGCAAAACCCGAGCACCTATGAAAATCGTGTAGAAAAATAAGTTTGATAAATCGCGTACTACACATG